>JAGDQP010020326.1:21003-33447 GCA_022664845.1 Lepisma saccharinum | reverse complement strand
AGTAAACTTCTCATACAATGGGGCATGGAATGACCACCAGAAAAGAGAAGCAACAATCACTGATCAAGGCATGTTTATAACACGGAAAACACTGAACAGACATGACAGCGTCCCATGGAAATTAGCCATACGAACGTTTAATACACTACTGCAACCTATACTCCTGTACGGATGCGAAATCTGGGGCACAAATTACGTCGAGAAAATAATTAACAAAGCAGGCACGAAATTCGTTAAACAGATTTTGGGGGTAGCCCAATCGGCACCTAACAGTGCAGTGCTATTAGAAACAGGGAGGTATCCAATAAGCACAGTGGTGAAAACGAGGGTTTTAAAATACTGGTTGTATTTACGGGAAATGAATAGTATGAGGGAAATTCAAAGAAAGTGCTTAGATTATCAAATGAAACACAGAAACAATAACTGGGTAATGGGAGTTTTTGAATTCTTAAGGGAAATAAATATGGCCGATCTGATAGACAATAGTAAAGGGCAACCAAAAGAAACGTTCAAAATAATAAAGCAAAAAGTAGAACAACTAGCAATTGAAAATTTAAAAGCGGACTGCAGGAAAAAAATCTCTCTAGAAACATTTATAAAACTTAATACAAATGGCGGTACAGAAGCGTATCTAGAGTTGGGGAGGGGGCAAAGAAGGGCCATCGCAATGTTTCGAATGGGTATTTATAGATGGAAAAGCCCGAAGGATGATGAGGGAAATCGTTTGTGTGCCTTATGTGGTGAATTAGAAACGGAAGAACACATTCTAATTGCATGCAAGCAATTGTGTGAAGAGCGCGTGGGGTCGTGGGGTAAATATCAAGAACATGACCGCGGAATAAGCGAAATTTTAAACACAAAAGACAAAAAAGAGATGGTGACACTAGCCAAATTCCTACAGAATTTCTTCTCCTTACGAGAAGACTTTCTAAAAGACAGAGAAACTAATACATCCTCTAGTCTCCCATAAAATGTTTGATAAATATTGTATAACATGAACTTAGTATTTTTTTTTTTCTGCTATTGTACGGAGAGCAATTGTTACACATGTAAAGATGTATTATGGGTCATATGACCTTCAGTACAACTCAAATAAATTAAATCTAAATCTAAATCTAAATCTAAATCTAAATCTTATTCTGGTAGCAAAATCAGTCTCAGAAGTTTGGCGGTACACCGTCTTCTCAACAGCTGTTCTGGGGCACATCTGTTGAGTATCACTTGTTTAGAGCATAGTACATTCAAACCAACACAATAAGAATGTATCGTAAGGTTTATTACATCTCTTTCGAACTACTTTCATACATAGACAATTACCTCCATTTCACAAATCATGTAGGGCCTAATATAGAACGCTTCCCTTCGACTTGGTACAGTGAATTGACTAAAATAGTTCCAGTAACTATTCAACACTTGAATTTACACAGCAAAAAAAATCCATTCCCATAATAAGTTGTATAAATGATTCACATATATGTCCATTCATTTCATAGTCAATAGATCGTAAATTTGTCAGTTGATAATGGGTCCAGAAGCGAAGACATATAACTACACTGAAGCAAAAGAGCTCAAAAATTTAACGACATTATCAAAACTGCAGACATATTTGTGCGCCTCCATGTAAATAGGGTTGTATAGTGGATCTTGGTCCATCTCTGCAAAATACGAACATCTTCTGTTTTATAGGTTTGACACAAATGCATTTCAAATGACACTCTCTTTTCATTTGCAGTTTACTTCTCAAAATGTATAATTGCTTTCCTTTGGCACTTATGGAATGCTCAATTGTTTAACAGTACTATAGTGTAATACTCCAGATATACTTTAGTTAATTCTTCTGCAAAATCCAGATGAATACGTCTCCTTTATTTGTCTTTTTAATTAATGTCTTTTAAACCAAACGGAATAAAAAGTGTTAATGTTTTGACAAATTCTTATCTATAACACTGGTCAACAGCCTTTATTTAGTGTCTGGGATCCTGTCTTTAGTGATTAGATGTCGCTGAATCTCAATACTTTCAAAGTATTCTTTCTGTTTGACTTTATAAATCCTCATGTCTTGCTGCCATGTAACACAACACTCCATATAAAACATTTAACAAATCTCTTTCTCAAAGTTAATTGGTAGCTTGTATTGCTATTACCAGTCCTTTCACTGTTTCGAAAGCTCTTTTGTCCATTGACATCCTGTTTTTTTTTTATTTCCTCTATCCCAACCATCCCAGATATAAGTAAACAATTTATTCCATATTCTTTGTCCTCTCTTACAATATTTTTCATCACGTATTGTTTCATGTACCCGTAACGTAGAATAACATTAACAATACAGCAATACTCTATTCTAAACTTCTATACGTTTGGCCAATCATTGAACAGCTTCTGACCTCACAGCGGGTAATGTTTGTAACTTATCACAGTAATTGCCAAGCCAACTAACGAACTAACTCTATGGCTTTTGGAACTCGCACGTTGATAACCGTAATAACAAACGTTCGCCATCGGGATCTATCCTGGGCAAAATCAAGACAGTTTTCCTCACAAACAAGTCGAAGATTCCTTCTAATATTGTCCTCCCAACGTCGTCTCGGTGCTCCCAATAGTCTGTTTCCCTCCGGCTTTCCAACCAAGATGGAATATATAATGTTCATTTTTCTCCTACCCGACTCCTTCCTTAGCTATTACGAAATAAATTTCCAACTTCCCCCATGGGTGAGTATTTGTAATATTTTTTTGCACAGATCCTTTAATACCATACTTGTTACAAATTTTCTGTCCCAGTAGTACCTTCCTCCTACCTAACTTCCAATATTGGTAATTCATTACCAAAAGCGTCCTTGTCCACAAAAAAATTTAAAATTCTGAGCTATTGATATTATTGAGTTTATTTCATTATTTTCTAACACATTAGTACGATTATATGATTACAGAACATCTGTAAAAAATCATTGAATTATCATAAGAAAATAAAGAACAGAAACAAAAAACAACTTAAAATTTGTATATATTTTTATCCTTTCGAATTCTTCTTTTTGGAAAAATCTAAATTCTTGGTAAACTAAAAACTTCTACCACTATTTTCAAGATGTTCATGGCTGCATATTTTCCCTAGCTTTTTGAAAGGTAAGAAGTGTATATTTACAAGTGCTTTTGTCGATTTCCCCCATATTTATGGCGCTTGGATAGGACAAGGATGGTTTTGGAACTGGACTACACATATTCTCTTTTAGCTACTATTCAGTTTTTTACCTGCTATTTATTCAATTGAGGCATGTAATGAGAGATGTAGCTAAGCCCCAAAGTCGTGATTACAATTTACTTTCATTCGGCTGATTTCTGTCTGCACTTTGATTATCACTCTTTTTTGGGCTGACCGTGGAGACTCCTGGGCCCATCCAATAACAAACAGTGATAATCAAATTGCAGACAGAAATCAGCCGAATGAAAGTAAATTGTAATCACTTTATTTATGGCTTAGCTACATCTCTCATTACATGCCTCAATTCTTTAGTGTATTACAATTTATGTATAGGTAAACACAAATTACGACACAATTAATTATATTTTTCTCTTTCCGAATTATTTCTCCATTAATTATGTTTGAATGTGTCCGAGCTCTGGAATCTCTGATTTAGAAAGACTCATACATATGCAAATGACTGCTGTGGGCCATTAAAATGAGTACAATACACACTGAGACAAGCAGACCTTGGCATTTAGTTCAATGTTTGTCAGACACCTCGTGAAAGTACCCTGTAGGATCTTTCAAAGGGTTCAAAATGGACTTATTTGGTCTGTGCAAAAGATGAATTTTAAAATGTATTTTGTACAGTCCATATCATATAAGGAAACAGTAAAAATCTACAAATAAAACTCAAAACTAAGTTGTATATTATTCTTATAATTATCACAAAATATTCAGTTTGTAACATACACAGAGGTAATATTTTACAAGAGTGGTTACTACGAAAAAAAAACCGACTGAATACATTAACTGCATATCCCGAGTGAATACTTTGGCTAAACATAAATGAAATTATAATATAAACAGCCTTATACTCTGAATAATAATAATAAAAAGGTTCACATTAATTATGCTTAACGTTAGCTATTCTTGCACAATCGTTGACACAGAGAATGGAAAAAATATATACTTTAATGATACTAGTCGATACAAACATAGCATTTTCCTCAACTCTGAAGAAAAAAATGGACAAAATGACTAGAAATGGAAAAAATTACAAGTGAATGACAAAAATGATACAAAAAAAAGAAACACTTTACATATAATATTAACAATTCTTGGTTACGTTTATACTTGTTGTAAGCATGTAGCAGTACACTTGATTTTCGTACAATGCTCTATTACTAGACACTTCCTTAAACATCTCTTGTTTCGCATATGTATCAGAAGCAGGCACTAAACATCAGGGATCAACCAGTTATCGTGGATATAACGCGGTGAAACAATAACGGTGCTAATACCGAACCTTGTGGTACACCAGATCTGGATTTAGAATAATGTGTACGTACGTACAAAAATTATTCTTATTTAAATATATAACACATGACTGTTGATCTGATGTATTTTGAAAATAAGTGACACGAAAACATTTACATATATGGCCATTAAACAAATAATATATAACAATGGATTATGGTAACTAGGTTTCAACCAGAAATAATATCTTTGGCTTTTTTTTCCATCAGTTCTTTTGTTTACAAATCATCTGATAATTCAGTATTCAGTGCATGAATGCGAAGAACAGTCTCTAATCTTTTTCTTCCACTGATGGCATCAACTTTAGAATACCTGTTAAATAGATTGTCATCAATAATTATACAATTTTTGTTCGTTACGATTTCCGACGACGACAATGAAGCTAAGGATAGTACAGAGGTACATAGGTTGGCCCTATTATCAGAATTACTTCCTTGTAATGTAACTTCCAACATAAAGTTCTTGGCATCCTCTTCATCGCCAATAATCCACGCCCACACAAGCGTTTGATTGGATGATTTGTCTTCAATAAATTTCAAGAAAAATGTCTTGCCCTCCGTGGTAAGAGACGTGATTGTTGACTCGCTTAGGTGTAATTCTGATGGTAAGTGTAAAGTAAATCTGGAAGAGAAATATTGGATTACAGGCCCCTCATGTTGTGTTTGAAGATGCTTCAGGAGAACAGGATATGGACCATTAACTTTGGAACATGCGTCTGCAATTGGACAGTAATACTCTTCTTGTTGGCTGGAAGACACAAAATCTTGTTGACTATTATTGTCGTCATCAGAAAGATTTTCAGGTGTTGTTGAAGCTGAGAACTCACCATCATTGCTTTTAGTGTTTAGTGAACTAGACAACTCGACCCCACCGCTGCTTAGTTGTCTGTGAAGGTCACTACTGTGAGACAACCGAGAACCTCTTCCAGTTGTAATGGCCTCAGCTTTGGAAGAACTCCTCGGTCTATTAGTTACTGTTGATGATGACGTTAATGACGCTGTTTCTGGTTCTCGACCAATCATAGCTGTGTTAATATTTGTCGGAATAACCACCATTTGGACAGTACTTGTAGTAGATTGAGATTTCTTTCCAGAATTTGATGTCGTTGATGACGTCGATGAGGACGAAGAAGAATTACTTGGCATTGAATGTCTTTTGAAGAAAAATAACCGATGTTTTAATTTGGTTGTCACCACGGGAGATTTCGCTTCAGTTTTAAGTGCAAGTCCAAAAGTATCTCGGATGGTTGAGATCACTTGATCAGCGAAAAGACTTCGGGTTCGGGAGAAGTGTACTCGGCACACAGGACACCTGTCACTCTTGGATTGGCATCGACGACAAATTAGGTGACCATTACAGCATTGATGTGCGGGAGGAGGAATGGTTTCCAGACACACAGGGCACTCCATAAGAAGCATCACTGACTGAAGACACGACGAGAATTTCAAGATACTTGCTGGCGTTGGACTGGTAAACACATCCTAAAATAAACAAAAGGAGAAAATACAGTTTAGTACTGTTCTTTTTTTTGTTTCTTAAGTTTAATTATGTCTAAGAAACCGTACAAATGATCAGAATTAATATGTAACATAATGGTTAAGACATCAGAAATGGTCAGTGCACTGTCAAAAGAAACATAGGTACAAAATGAAAAATCATTTTATATTCAATACAAAACAATCTAAGGTGAGTATAGTGATAGTGGTAACTAGCAGCTATACGAGGATGAAGACCCAGCAAAAGGCATTGGGTGTCAAGAAAACTCATCCAATTGTTCACACTACCCTACTTTCCTTGGTAGTCACAAGCTGTTATGCGGAGATAGCTGTGAGTCAGATAAGAATAGCAAAAAAAAACAGATTAAGATCATGCATGGGTGACACATGGTTGTCAAAAATTAACGGTGGTGTACTCCGAGAGTACTATCATCATTATTAAGCGGAGACATTAGAGATTCCTTTTCCCGTTTATCGTCAGTACTAAAAGATACTTTTATCACATAATAGGGACAATACAAACCACAATTAAGATTATTTTATTGTCTAGGTTGGTTTGAAATGGTCAGATTCTTTCTCTTTTTTTTTTTTTTTTTTTAATGTTGCAGGAAGTATTAGTATGACGCAGTACTCAAAATCTAGGGGAACGTAGGGATCGCTGTTTACCGAGTAAGCTAAAATTTATGTCTAGGGAGAAAGTGGAGCTCGCCAACTCCTACAGCCATTACCGAAACATACATCTGTGCAAGCAAGTGAAAAAAAAAATCCCCAGTGAATATCGAGTTATCGTCCAACAAGACAGCATAATTTCCGGTGAAGTGAATTCGGAAAGAAACGTCCCCTGATCTTTATTGCTCGGATCCTTTTGGAACATGTAACATAGATGACATAACTTGGCGTCTGGCGACTAAATGGGGAAGGTAGCGGCCAGTGCCTTATTTTATTTGCAATCCCGGTATTCGCTTGGTGAGACTGAGAATAGCCTGGAACATTTCAGCTAGTACGGTCAGCAGAAGGACTCGAATCTGTTTGACTTCACACGCTGCACAATATCTTGAGATGGCTCTAACTGAAGAATAATATCTTTATAGTTAAGAAACTTTGTGAAACTTTAAAGAAGATGAAATAATTTGTTTATTACTTCCTTTCAGAACCTTTTCTTTAAATTTTGCCAAACACTACAAACTCAGCAAAATTTAAGTTAGCGGTTCGTTCTGCTTTTCATAAAGTTAGTTAAAAAAAAAAAACTTCAGCTCGCATACAGAAAAATTGTCTGCGTTTCCCGGGTAAAAACTTCCCATTTCCAGCACTTTAAATTTTCATGATAATTTCGTCGGTAGAGGAGGCGAGAGAGGGGTGGTGAGGACAGTGGTCTCCCTCTAAGGTAACATGTTATGTTATAGTTAATTTTACATATTTAGAAAAATGTTTGTTTATAAACGCATACTTCCATTGTTTCATTTTTATCTTTAAAAAAAATGATAAAAACAAATTATGGGTTTACTTTGTTCAGCCAACAGCACATGTACGCGCATGAACACATGTCTGAGAAAATACTGCACATTCATGTTTAATAAACATTCATACAAAGAGGTACAAAAAAGGAAACTTAGTGATAAAAGCACAAGACTGTGTGTAAAATAACAACTAAACAGAAGGGAAAGACCGAAAGGCATTAGAAACAGAAAATACTAATTACTCCAGTATCTCAGTTGAATACTCTGTCACCACAAAAGCAACTCCTTCTGATACCGTATGCACAGTAAGTATTCTTAACCAGTTTGAAGCAGATTAGCTGTTAATAACAAACCATTCCTACTCGATATTGACTGTTGTTCGTTTAAACAAAAGATTATCTATCGTATTACGTAAGTGGAGTGGTTTCTTCTGGTTGATTTCGTGAGCTGACTTTTCTTTTCTTGTGGGAAAACTGATATCTTGTCACTGATAAGCAACACGTGGTGGAAAACGTGGTATCTATCCACGCCACCTTTCTGGAATTGTAACTAATCACTTAAAATACCTTCCGTCTGTCTGTCTGTCGATTTGTTTGTTTGTCATTCTGTCTGTCTTTATTACTCGTTCTTCTGGTCTGAATTGTTATTAAAATTCCAAATATATATGTGAGCTTCTATAATCGGATCCAAAGCTTTTTTTTTTTTTTTTTATAAAGTGAGCTCCGAACCCATATATTTGAATATGCTCTTCAATTTCCTTTTCTGGTGTGTGACTAGCTTTAGACGGTACCAATTAGTCATGCATAGTTCGTCTAAAATCTACTCAAAGAAATAAAACAAAATTCAATAGGTAAACCGAAAATATCGCTTTTATTTAACCCGAATATATTCGGATTTTGTTTTCCTATTTAGTACCCGTCTTCTCACAAGAGAACCTACTATGGTATCACTTCTACGCGGAATGATACTGCAAAGAAAGTGTTCTTTTTACATCGCTGTGAATACAATGTTAAATATCGCAGTTCTGTTTGATATGATAGAAAAAGAAATCTTCGTGAAGATATTACGCTATTTCGTTGAATTCATGTTCAGGAAAAGGTGTTGGTAAGATTGTTATTACGGTGAGACTCGTGAAAAATTCATCCCAGGCAGATCGAACTTTATTACTCTGACCTTTGTATGAACTAACTGACAAACCGATAAAATTTGGATTCAAAGGCCACACATACTATCTTCAGCTTGCTTTGATCCAAAAAGAATATTCAAATGGCACGCAGAAATAATTTCTCTATGACCAGGGACAAGCCGCATCTCTCAACGTGTAAAATTAGCTGAGTGGTGTAAGAAGTAATTTTTTTAACATGCGGAAGATAGGACTTTAAAGAAACCTAGAAGATAGCCTTAATAAACGGCAGATATGTATTGTTCAAATTGTATGAAAATTTCTATTGACATCTTTCAGAACTTCAGTCCACCAAGACTTTATAAATTTATTCTAGGTGTAATTTGGGTGAGGGAGGACGAAGACGTTTGAGTGGCTGGTCCCCATGTCTCCTCCCCTCTACTGTTGATATGCTCTCGGTTTATGTTTCACATACACTATGAGTCTTCAATTCATCAATTTTAATTTGAAATAACCATTAAAGGTTTGTTCAAACTTGGAACCGCGTTTTATGTGAACAACACTAAATAACAAGAATTTACCATGTAAACTTTTCACATAACATTAGCAATCAAAGCACTCTGACCATCTTAAATGAATACTGATATCTAAAATTACACAAAGCTCTGGACTTTTTAATACTTCAACCTAATCTCTAATTATGAGAATGCACACAAACTTACGCGTATGATTATGATACTAACAATTACACCATAAGTAAAGTTACATATAGAATAAGCAAATAATTACAAAATAAAATTATGAGCTGCCTTTTCATATAACATAACTATGATATTTAAAAATATCCATATCTTTACCTGAGAAGCTACCGCCATCTATTGACTAGCGTGACGAACTATTAGTAGCTTGTCAATAAGTATTTGCTTATTTGTCGGAACAGTTATATTGTAAAATATTTAGCCCAAAAATGTTTATTATAAGCTAGTTGATTTCCAAAAGTTGCCTTAGTGCTTACTCCAAGTGGTTTCTTAAGAAGGGAGAGTTCATAAATATTTTAAGTAATTACATATTTGCTACAATTACGTTTCTTGCTGTTCTGCTTCTAATGGCATTGTTATACAGGGTATCCCTTTTACTGTACTCTGACGTAAATATCAATGACAACATTTCAAACAAAACAACTTAAAATTTCTTGACGATTTTGTTTAAATTTTAAGGTTTTTGAGTGCCAGTGGCAGCGCCAGAGAACTAATTTTAGAATAATTGTTAACCACAGAAACATAAGCGAAAAACAGTGAGTGATTAAAGTCCTACGTCAGTTCTCTTTTGTTGTCATGGTAATTAGTTACCTTTGTATTTACTACCTGTCCAAACTGATGGTACAGGGAGCAATGCGTTTACGTAACATCACAAAATTTTGGGAGAATTTCTATAAAATGGGGGGATCCGGAAGTTTTGGTGCAAGGATGAAAATACTTTTCTAATTATAGATACTCGTAGACTGTTAAACTATCAAGTTGACTTGATAGTAGACCGGTTAATTCTCTTACTGATGTACTAATTAATGGAATCTCGATCTGTGCCTAAATTTATTAGTACAAAATGCTTAGAAAGTAAAGAGTTTGTCTATACGAACTACAGGATCCTTTTTTAAAAAACAGAATTTAAAAAAATAAATACTTAGAGCCTTAAGGGGTATTTCAAGTGCAACGTAAGCATTGAAGGAAGAGACGTTCAAGCATTCCCTATTTTATCTGACAACGAGAGAAGGGGGATGAGAGCAATGCGTACGTAAGGTACACTTTTAAAAACCTATTTGTGGATTTTTTAAAGATTAAAAAAATCGACCATAATTTAACGATAAGAAATTTGACAAGTTTTATGTAAGCACGAGGGGGAACGGTCGGGTATCTGCTTATTTTACTTACAAGGGGGAGGGGGTTTAAAGTGAATGAAAACGTGCTTACGCAAGACCATCCTCTGAATCCCCAGTAACAGTGTTAACTTTGATTTTGGTTCAACATTTTTATTTGGATTTTCACGACTCAATAAACACTGTTAATAAGGTTTAGCCGCCCGGCATTTTCACCAGATCTTGCACCAACAGACTACTGTCTTTTTCGTAGCCTGCAAAACCACCTTTTCGGGAAAACACTGTAAAATGAGGATGACGTGCGACGAACCGTGACCCAGTTCTTTGCCTCCAAAACCGGTGACTTCTTTCAGTTGTCACAACAACTAGTTGGCAGGTGACAGAGTGTTGTGGAGTGCGATGAAGATTATTTTCCTGACTAACGGTAGTGGTCCAAGTAAATTATTGTTTTTTTTTCCTCACGGTGCAAGGATACATTACTTATGGGATAAGCTTATACTTTCTGATAAACTTCAATTTACTTCTGAATAACTGAATGATACTACTACCCCTTCTCAATCTTTCTCTCTCTCTCTCATAAAATGGATTGGCATATAATATTTACTGCTGATCAGGTTGCTGCATGGCGTCGGGAACTTGAATATCGTTATAATTATACAGCAACAAAATATTTAACATCGCTCTTTTACTAATCAGTAAGTTCTTACACTGAAATTTCCTTGCAGTCAAACATCCTTACATCGAAACTTCCGTGCACCGAAACATCAGAGACCCATAAAATGGACCTTTGAATAGCACTCAACGTTTGTGAGAATTTTGCGCATTCACTGACAGTAAGTGTCATGGTACACTGAATAACACAGTCTTCCTTCCGATGACTAATTTTGGGTTCGTTACCCAAGTATTGAACAAATCTGAAGAATTTCAAGGTCAAGGTCATTTTTTAGGGCTTCTCTGCCACCCATGAACTTTTTTCTACCCGATTTTGAATTCCTCGCCGTCGTCATGACAATGGAAGTATGTGACGTCATAACTTTTTTAATAAATAGTACATTTTCCTTCACGAATTTTTGGGGAAACGATGAGGTAAATGAAAATGTTGCTACGTGAAGTTGCGTCGCCTAGCATCCTCTTGGTTTACGCACCTGCTACGTTTCATTAATACCGGTACGTACAACTAGAGTATCCCTCGAATTTGAGTTACCTTGAAACCCACATAGAGAGGACTAGACCATGGTAAGAGAGCTAGCAACCAGTCTGAAATCATTGTCAGATTCCCTTCTCGTGGGATTCGATACCGTGGTCTCTCGATATTGAGACGATACATTGAAATCGTAGATGAGGTTCTAGTGGAGGCCCGTAACGAGGGGGAGCTGAACCCCCTTCTAGCACGATCGTAAACCGGATCTCCACTGTCAAAATGAAGATATGTTTTTGATATTTTACAAGTAATAGTCGTTTTATGCCACAGTTTCTCTATAACTTTATCATAGGACTATTTTCTGTAATCATATCTGTTCGGCGAAAGCTAGACACATTTTTGTGAAATATTTGTGCTTCTGCTACAATGTTCCGTATACGGAAGTAACCTCTGTTTCTACCTTATTTTCACACAAACACGCATAATTCTTTGCCCCCCCCCCCTCTAAATTTGGGTTAAAAACCTGAAACCTCAATCAGTAAGGCTAGGAGAGGAGTCAAACTTTGTCTCCCAAGTACCAACCACAAACCAGTGACCATAACTACTAGTCTACGGGAGCTTCAATCATGCCTTCACATGAACCTCAAAGACGAACATTGACTTTTTATACCAATGACGTCCAAAAAATGTAGCTTAAATGTCGAGAGAAAAAAAATAACAACAGACTTCGTAGGGACTGAATTTCATTTGCGGAATTATTTATTACTTATGTTTCTTTAATACTTGGAATAGATTTGCCTTGAACTATTTTTATCTTTCATCAAACTGAATATTTTACAACGAACAGGAATCCTCT
>JAGDQP010020326.1:2655-16003 GCA_022664845.1 Lepisma saccharinum | reverse complement strand
ATATATATATAACACTTTTCATATCACTATAATATGTTGAAACTTCAGAACAAGTTATACATAGACTATAAGCACATGTGTTTACTTACGGATCTGACCCAAGCTGCAAATATGATAGTCCAGTGACCACACAGTGATAGAAACTGACCTCAATGTCAGAAGAAAATTATCACCAAGACAATCAAAGTCGACAAAAATGAATTTATCAGTGGTTTTATTTGTGCCAATGTCAATCTGGTATAAATAAACTTCGTATATTTATTTGTCTTTGCCTAGATTTAGAGACAATCTTTGTTTTTATTTATTTTTTTCTTATCTCAAAACTATTCGTGGAATACGAAACTGGAAATGCTGAAAGACTATGGCCTGGCGCCAGACGATGCGCCCTGCGGACTTGAGTCCGGAGTCACCTCAGTGCATTATATTTTTCATTTCCAACAGATTTAGAAAGTAAATATTAGATAAAACGTATAATTTTTTTTTATCTCTAACTAGATTCGGAATAAATGCGTTTCAATATTCCATCAATAAAGTGCTTGACCTTCTGTGGTCAAATGGTTAACGTCGTGGAATCGGAAGGTATGTGGATTCTAGTCTCGTTACCGGCCATCCGACTGAGGTTATTCAGTTTGTCTCAGATTCACTACACGAATGCCGTGATGGTACCTGAGCTAAGACCTTCGTCGCTACTTCTGCAACTTTCTCCCAGAAGGAGTGCTCACCGACGGATGTTATTCCTCAGGCTTCGAATAGCATGCTGACCAATCAGCAAAGAAATAAAATTATCAGCCGTCAAATACCCTTATTTGTGGAACTTTCGTGAAACTGCGTTTCTCCTCAATGTGTCTCTTCACATCTCAGATAAACTCCAACGGGGGCGGGAAGTATTTGTATGTCCCCCCGGAGGCATTACCCCTATATTCAGTCTTTGAGAAATCTCTGAGAGCAGATATTAAAGAAACCAATAGAATAACAATAATTTATAATCATAATTATGACAAGGCAAGTTACAAAAACTTGTGGCAGAGTTGGACGGATGTATACTACGGTACTGGAGTTTCAATTAGTAACTAAAGAAAGGCTCTAGAAGTTGAATTTAACATTGCATCGAAATGAACCAAACTTTCTGTTCTAAAGCCAGCTTTTCATATAAGCGTTAAACCGCGTTCTTTGTTTGCGATTTGGCTGAATAGAAACACGTTTTTAAAACCGTGTTCTACGTGTAACATGAACTTCTATTGGCTACTCATAGAAATCACGCGGCGAGCACCTTCAAGAAAATCCAGCCCAAGTCAAGCTTTTTACGCCTGTTGTCGCTGTGTGGCCCTTTTCCTAATGTTATGCACGCACTGGACTGCGCACATCCTGTAAATAACATTACGTTATTTGCAGAAATAAAGATGTCATTTAAAAAAAAATCAAACGAAAAAACGGGCCATACAGCGACAGCAAGCGTAACACAGAACTGAAATCGAGCAATCTAGTATGATGGATTAGATGTCACTGGATATAGCCAGTAGGTTTGAATTTAACAACGCACTAAAATAGATATTATGTTTCTATTCCTACGTGCATTTCTGCACAATGTTTCTGACCTCGACGATCTCGTTTGCTTGTTTTGATAAAAGACAGATCGCCTATCTGTTCCTCTTACATCACAGAAGAAAATAAATGAAAAGCGTATGCAAAGCAAGGACTGTTCTGTTTATACTCCTACCTGTCATGGCTTCCTTATTTTCCGGCCTTTCTCCTACTCCCTTTGTAAACTAATCTTTATTTTTGAAAAATAGATACGCAGGGGTAAAAGTATATGACCTTTGTTTGAGCATTAATACACACGTATCCCAGAACTAGATAACAACACTGTTGATGAAAAGAGGAAGTTTATCTCAAATTGTAAAATGGAACAAAATATTTGCCTACAAATTTGACCTTGTTAGAAAAAGAGAAAATTCCACCAACTGACGCATAGTTCATGGATAGCAACTAGCTCCCTCTTTTGTGTAAACGTTGTAGACAATTGAAGGTAGAATTTACGCTTTCTCTAAATAGGATTGGATCAACAAAAGAGATTATTATTCAATGTTAAATAAAAACATAAATAATTTTAATTAATTAAATACAAATCTTATTATACACACGAAGACAACAATACGTAGGTGTTTCCATAAGGAAAATTAAAGTAAATGAAGCGGTTTGATTTAAATCATTACACTGATAGGTTGTATCAGTTGTCCTCAAAACTCAGTGGCGTCGCAAGGGATGGGTCATGTGCGCAATGACTCCTCGCGTTTTAAGAGCTCTCGCGTGTTCGTTATAGGAAACGATTGTACCGAAATTTATTGCCGAGTTTTACAAATACGATTCGGATTAATATATTAAGCCAATCCTAATATTAAAACATTGTCAAGATTAGGAAAAAAACGTTTTGTCAAATTGAAGACCTTCGTAATAAGGGCACATTCTACTTTTTTTTATTTTAATGAAGAAAACAGAGCTATACTTGTTCGTAAGCACTATTTGCATTCAAAAATTTTAGACACACACCCCTCCTACACACACTGCCGTCACGCTACTTAGTTTAGTCTACTTTTCTTGACCTAATTGTTCGTCAACAGCATAGACCAGTTAAGTCCACGTACTGTACCAATATCATACAAAAGTATGGTTTCCTATTGCTAATGAAGACACTATTAAAGAATATCCTCGTTCATAATCAAAATTAAAACACAATTAAAATAAATGTACTAGATTCGTGTGACTGTGAATGTAACCTACGATATGAGAATAACAATCCTGAGCATAAAATACCTAGATATTTATCTTTATTTAAAACTCTCCGACATTACAATAACCCTGAAGCAGGGTTAAGAAAAAGAAAAAGCTCTTAATAACAAAATAACATCTACAAAAAATGTTCTGAATTTGTTTCATTCACTGTTCACACGAATTTTAACAACACAATAACACGTAGAAAGAGTAGTACGAAGCAAAATAGTGCAACGACCTAACTAGACAAACAATGTATTTCACAGCGCGCTCTTTCGATATGGCCTTGAAGTAAAGGTGCTAATTCGATAGTCACTTATTTTTTTGTTGCTTTGAATATGTGCTTTCATTCAAAGGACACTTTTTTATCATCTTTTTTTTTTTAAGTTTTCGGTTACTTCCGTGTATGTTTAGTTTGTAAACGCATATATAAAGAACACAACAGTTAACGGAATTTATATCAACTTACAAATTTGCTTTCTCTGTTGCTTTTATTTTGGTTGTTTTTTTCTTTGTTCACTTGTGTGATTTAATTGTATGCCAGCTCAGTTGCGTGGAGGTCACAGAGGAACTGAAGTGCATATATACAGGGTGTTGAAAAACAACACCGACAAACCTATCTCACGAGATTCCTAACATGAAAATAAATTAAAAAAAAAAAAACATAGGCCACTGCACAAATGCTTCATTTCGGCGCAATAGACTACCGAAATCGTGGGAAAATGAACGCTAGTGACTGATATTTCGTCGGTGTTATTTTGCAACACCATTCGAGATATCACTATTTAATGGGGCCGTTAAGGAGAGAACAATGCATGAATCAGTTCTCAGTTTCAACTTAATGATGACCCGCTGACAATGTACTTAATTTAGTATAGTGACCTACGTGAATTCCTAAAATGGAGAAAGGTATAACTAAATGAAAAGGGCCTGTCAGTTAGAATCACCCAGATTTAAAACAACAGATTAAATCGTAATCACAATCTCGAATCTGAAATCAGATTCTCTCTATCCGCTACAAACGGTACCACAGATTCATTTAGATCTATAGTAGTTTAAAGAGATAACGTGTCATCGATGCACTTAATGGTCTTGACAATTTTGCAGTCATCATCAGCACAAACAAGTAATAAGCCATCGTTATCAATTTTTCAACAGACAATGTAGGGTAAAAATACAATGGGTCCTAAGATACTTCCCTGAGCGACACCTAAATGAAAATATCTTGGAAACTGAATGCTACATCTACAAAAAAAACTAAATCTGGTAACAATATTATGTCAAAGTACAGTGGCTTACGATTTGCTGTTCTCACATGCTTTGTATAAGGGTTCATTTTCATGAAAACTTGCGTTGCTTGCGATTTGGGGTGAGTAGCCAATTGAAACACGTGTTTTAAGGTCCCCCTATTACGTGTTCTACGTGTAACAGTGTTTAAATTGGATATTCGCCCAAATCGCAAGCAAACCAAGCAACACAAGCTTTCATGAAAATCAGCCCTAACTCTACGCTGACGATATGAAATTTGTGTTTATTTGCTGGGAGTCCACTACCTGAAATTTGTTTATTAATGTAGTAGTAGCACACCTACAAGTAGCACTGTAGCAGTACTAAACATTTGAAAATATTATTACCACACTAAAAGCTACCAGCGAAAGAAGTATCAGACACTTCAAGGAAGTTTGCTGAAAGTATTCTCTGAGGATCTCAACGTTCCAAGAATGCTACTATTCTTTACACGCAAACTAGGCTCGACTTATTATTATTATTACTTTTTTAGATCCTCATTCAAACAGTTGTGTAGATAATATTAGCAAAATATACGTGTTTATTATCTTATAAAAAAATAAAAGCATAAACGTAGAACCGGACTTAATTACAGCAAATAACTTGTATTCGTTGAAAATTAAAAACAGAGTTCCCACTCGTAAAACTAGATGGCACTATCGTCTTTAATTATTCAACCATTACGAAAACTACTTTCGCTGGGACTGGGAAAAGGTAAGTTACATGAATATTTATCACGTTGAACTCTATGGTGGGAGGAACCACAACAAACTAAAATATACATTTAAAACAGCACGTTTTTTATGCACAAAAATGGAAAAACTGAAAGCGATTTATACTCTTATACTTATATAACTAAAAACAGAAGCGTGGGACAGTAATACAAAATGGTCTTTTTTTTTTTTTTTAATATCTTTGCTTTAAGCGTCCCACACTCTTTATTTTCAGTAATATAAATGTTAAAAGTAATCATTTTAGTTCACAGAAGCGTGTGTTTTAAAATTAATTTTTATAATAATATCCTTTTTAGCGACAAATAATTTTGTAGTCGAAAGATGATTTTTTTACGTTATGAGATTCAAAGATAAGAAATAAATTTCAATGTTTGACGTTGCAAAATATGCATAGTTCGGAACACTGTGTTTTACGCTTCATTATTATTTGATAATAATCACCACAATATAATAATCATAATATATTATTGTTTGATATAGCCAATTTATCAAACAAACCGTCCTAGTGCCATTTGAAAGTAATTAAACTTTATACTAGATTGGCAACACTGTAACCAGATTACATCAATGGAAATTTGCATATAGCCATGCCCTGTCGTCGGATTTAAGACTGTGCAAATTTTGAGATCTCTGGGTAGTTTGAAAATAGGTTAAAACAATTACAAGATTTGTACCTCCCAATCGCCAACTAGAAGTTAAGTTAATCGGTCTAAGCTTAGGCGATTTGTCCATGTCGCAACTGAGGACCGTCCTATAAAAGAAATCTATTTATTAATTTTCTTTCTCATTGAGAAAGTTTAACGTATGTAAATCTACAGAATTTAGGTAAATAAACCTATAAATGGCAACTCGGGATCGAGGAAATACAGTTAATATTGTTTGTCTTCTGCTGTCAGCAGGAAGCCTCTTCGTCTCCTCGAACGACCATATAATTTGCACACACGCACTAGCCAAAACATGAGAAATATACACCCCACCAAATCAGGACACACGCAGACGACAGCAGAAAAGGTCGCGCTTGTTGTTAACGAAGGTAGAGACATCTTTAGGCCATAATCGGAATTGTTCGGATACCAAGCCGAGCGTAGTTCAGCCACATTAATAATAATAGGCGCTCCCTTAGAAGTTAATTACTCCATTAGAACACAGGCCAGCTCGACGTTTAATGAGGGATCCTACACTTTACAAAAACCAAAAATCGCTACTGAGACTGAACCATAGATGCCTAAAGACCAAATATAAATTCAAATTCACCAACTGAACTTAAATAAAATCATGTAAACGAAAAGATAGCTATTGGTAAGATACAATGTGTGGAAAGAAAAGGGGAAGGCCTTCATCCAGCAGTGGATACAAAACGGCTGAATATAATAATGATGATGACTATCCTACAAATGAATGCCACTGTTTGAATCCCATATTTTAATATGATTTGAGATGTTTCGGAAATTCCCATTATTCTTAAATCGAAAACAGTATGTAGATATGTGTTGTTTCCTCCTATATGGGAAGAAAAAGCTACTCTTTCCAACAGACGTATCAAATAAAAAAAAAGTGAAATATGAACACTTTTACACAACCTTTTTTTTTATGGCAATGTGTGGGAGCAAATACAATTTAGAATACACAAAAGAAGTCAGGGGAAAAAACCTAAAGTCAAGGTGAAGTTCAGTAAATTGCATAAAAATATATATATATATAATGAAAGAAAGTTACAATTGAGATTATGTAATCCTAAATCCTAACAACTCGTAGCTTCGCAACAATATATGTTGGTGTAGTCGTATTCAAGAAAATATAACGAATTTTTACTTGCTATGAGGGCTTTTCTGTAATTGGATCAAAACACTAATATAAAGACACGAAATTCGATTGTCAAGTGTAAAGAATATGTGTATTTCATAATATTTTTTTCGCCCGGACGACATAATACACTATTATGTTTGCCAAATGGCATCAAAATCTGTTGCAACATCTGGTTGAACTGGAGTGGAATTACCTAAATGAGAACGTAAATGTATTTCAAATGTGTACGTCAATGAATTTATTACAATTTCGAAATTTTAATAAAAGTACACAACATTAATACGATACAGGGGCCCTATATGCCCTACCTGGGCATTGAAATTAGTTCTCTGTACTCAATATTGTCCACACTACTGCGACTTTATGTACTTATTTCTTTCCAAACCCTCTTTATCTATCTTTTACACATACAACTATACTGCCATCTGTCGTCTTTAAGACGTATTATAGCGAATAAAGCGAATATGCCAGATTGGGTCTCCGTATATTGTACTTTATTCAATCATAGCTTAAAATGTATGTATGTGTGACCTGAATGTCACACTCTCAAGGCACAGGTTGTTCACCACTATTTTAAATTTGAGAATCTATAAAGACAAAAGAGTTTACTTTTTAATTACAGTAGCACCCTCCTCCCCTCCCCCTCCCCCATTCACATCATCATACTAGAAACACAGCGGAATATGAAATTAATCCATCAAAACGCTGCCACGTTGTATATAGCAAAACAAGTCGCTCAAGCATGTATAATTATAAAACATACCAACAAAAGATTGGCAAACATACACGCAGACACTGTAACACAATAAAGAACACTTAAACACGTATGACTACGTAACTAATAATGCTTTAGAGAAACACAATCTGTACCAACACGCTGACACACGTGTATTCCATTATTACACTGCGTCGTGTATTATCACAATGGCTCATTAAAACTGATAAATTCGTGTTATATACAGTACCTAATCTTGGCCGCTTGGTCACTATTTGAATTGACATTTAAGTGGCCTGATTAAGGATGCTAGCAGAGTTTGGCTACTACAAAATATTCACACAGGTTCAAATAGTATACAGCACAACATGGCTGTGTTAATTCAACACTCTTCGGTGTTCCAGGGCGACCACTACTTTTACGTGTTAAATCAACACTGTTTGTTGTGTGTTTTGGGTGAATTAACACTGTGATAGTACTAGTGTGACACTCTTCATTATGTTGATTTAGCCTTTCCCTTGTGTTGTTGGGTCACCGAAATCAACACCGTTTCTTTGTGTTAACACAAAAATGTGGGGGTCGCTCTGCGACATCGAAAAGTGTTGAATTAACACAGTCATTTTCCTCTTTTCCTGTCTAGGATTCAAGTGTTTGGTTGCAATCTACATTACTAATGTAAAATGAGATTATCAGCAACTAGTGTGGAATTTGTGATCTGATTCCAGTCAATTCTTAAGCTGCATATTGGGAGCTGTCAGTCTGTATATGGCGTTGCTTGTCCTAAAGTCGCTCTAGTTACGAATCAGGTCCATAAGCAGGATCGAGTGTGTTCCGAGTTCTGCACAAATTATATTCTTGTAGTCCTTTTAAAGACTTTTCTTTGGTTCACAATGGTTCGTGGTGTCCTCAAATCTTGCAACGTTAATTTAACTCATTTCCCGACGCCATGAAAAAAATTTTGCACAGCGATGTAAGTCGGATGACAATACAATATTCCATTGTTACTTTCATATATTTCTATATATTTTAAAAGTATATTTCAATATTTTTTTTTTTTATATGGACTACTTTCCTAAAATAAATACTAGCCCGCAACGATGTTACGTTCGACTGGTTGTAGAACACTTTGGGATTTGGGTCACAAATCATTTGTTTGAGAAGAAAAAAAAGTATCCGAACACCGAAATAACTCGAAAAAAAATAAAGACATAATTTTCATAAACAATTCGTACTAAAAAGTAAAAGAAAAAATATTTATGCAAGACTAAAAAGTCGCCAATTCAAAAAATATATAAAGTTACTGTATATGAGAGCGCGTTTCATGTTTTCTTTTTAGTCATGCATAAACATTTTTTTTTTTACTTTCTACTACGAATTGTTTTAGAAAAATATGTCTCTAAAAAGCTTTTTTTTTAAATTCAGGAACATGAAACAATGCCAGAATGTTTTTTACTGGCTGTGCTGAATGTTTTTGTTTTTTTCAATAAGATAGTAGATGCCTGTAGAGTCACTCATTAATGTATATTAAAATAAAAATACAAACTTTTAAACTAAAATTTCTCAACCTACAATGTAACCTTTCCTACTAGAGTGGTATTTTGAAAAAAATAAATAAATAAACTGAAGTATTTTCAATAGAGAATAGACATAGTCTAAACTAACTTTCCAGACAGAAGAAAAAAAAAACACTGCCGACGTCGCTAGTCGTATGGTCTAAGGTACCGGTCGTAGATTCGAATCCCGCCAGCGTTTTGGATGTTTCGTGATATTTAAGAGCATAGCACAGGCAAAGTCTACACTTACTAAAATAGTTCGAGAACCTTCCCCCCAACTTTAAAATATTTATAGTCAAAAATCAATAGAAACCATGCAAAACTCTACGTACATCCTCCCAATTTTGACTTTACAGCCCCCCACCAAGCTGAAAATCTTGGCGGAATCCCTGAGGAAGACCACAGTAAAAGAACGTACTTTGTCCATGTTGGGCCATACTGGTATTAGCTCTTCGAAGGGCATTGTCTCTCTAGAACAAGCAAATATTTATTTTATATACAGATATATACTATAAGGTTGATGAATGACTTGTAAAATCTCTCTTCTGTGTAAACAAGAAAATGAATTGTGGTCCTGGTCTTCATATCGTAGCCAGCAACAGTACCGTAATAATAAAACTCCCTTTATCAATATCGTCGCAAATAATATATCTTTTTCCTTGTTGTTATCGCTCAACAACTTTGGCGACAGGAACTGGATTGATGTGCTTCCACTCCCCCTCTCTCCCATCCCTTCCTCACTCTGAGATAAGTAACTCTTGCGGTTGTCAACCTCTTCTGTCTAACTGTAGCAAATAACGATATGTCGTTCATTTAGTGCTATCAAAACCTATTTCTATTTTTTTTAAAGCGAAAAAAAAAAAGAAGCAAAATAAAATATTGTGGACAACGTGAAATTGCAAAAAGAAAGAAAGAAAAAACAACAACAACGGTTTTTGCTGTTTTTCGAAATCATTTTACACTGGTTTGAAATAGTCTTTGTTTCATTTTCTCAAACTTCTGATGTCCTCTCTTTCAGTGGGCTATGTATGATGTCATAACTTGTATGTTTCCATGGAAACGAAACACGTCTCCCTATCTAAACATCACGGATAAATATTCTCTCAGTCAAAACATCAAGGCAAGTACAATTCTGTGTACTACTGTTCGTACTTCTGTCGCTGCGTCTTACTCAGGGATTCTGCCAGGGTTAAAGGTAGGATTAACAGGGTTTATATAGAGCTTTGCAGTTTCTATCGATTTTAAAGTTGGGGGTTCGAGAATTTGGGTGGATAATAACCCCATTGAGGGTTTCTGGCAGAAACCCTGATCTTAGTCCGTCACTAAAGTATACACCTCTATTCAAAACATTCCAAGGCCTTTATTTTCAGAGATACCCTTATGTCCACCACCCCCTTCCAGTCTTCCGTTTGGACATGTTCCAGCGGTTGTTATAGAAACGCAACGGAAATTTCGACAGTATAATTTTTCGTCTGGTAGCCCCTGATCAAAGTTCGATATATCAGAATATCGATATGTTACAATTTATTGATATAGCAAACAAAATATCGATATATCGAATTAAATTTCGAATCAAAACAATGATTTAAGATTCAAAATATTGAATGGAAATATTCAAGTATCGGAACGAAATATCAAAATATGGAATCGAAATGTGAAAAAAAAAATGAATTAACATATCGAGATATCGAACTAAAATTGGGTACTATTTCGCTAAAATATCGATGTATCAAATATTAACAAATTACAAAAATAGCTGTTTGAATATTTTTAAATATCGATTCCATATTTCTAAAACTGGAATACTCCTACCCTCGAGGACCGATGGAGAGAACTAAACAGTCATAAGTTACTCACTAAAAGTGATAATGCTGAAAATGGTGGTCATATTTCACTTGTATATATGCAGTTTGGTATACGTCATTTCTTCATGAAAAATGTCATAAGCATATTTCGTTTGGCATGCACCATGTATTAAGAGTCCATGAAGTATAGAAAAACACAAAATTCAAACTGAAACAAATTCATCACGGTTAACCTAACCTAATCTAGCGAATTGAAAGCTAAAAAGTAGTAAAGAGAAAAAAAAATGACAATCAAAAAACATCCTTTCCTTATTTGGAGCAGAACCTTATTTGATGTTAACAGTTGAAGGATATGACTTAAAAACAGGATGCTTCGTTACAAATCGTGATAGGGAGTTATGAATGGTTTTCGTGCGAGGTAGATTCCGCTGTCTTACGGAACTTAGGGGGTTAGGCGAGCGGAAGTACAGCGTAAAGTGTATTGCCTTGTTTTTTTGCTTTATAAGTTCAAATAGGAAGTGTTAAAATGACATTTTACTGATCCAGCAGTTCATTGAGTGCATGTCCTTATCTATTACCTCGGAAGACTTCCATTTTGTGTTCTTACAACACACCGTCCATCAATGACAAATGTATATTGCATAAATACTGCAGTATACTGCATAAATATAATACTCTTTCCAAGTTCTGTATTTCTCTTGAATGTTTGTCCGCTGTGGTTGAATTGTAACGTTCGCTGGCTTCTGTATCAACGGGTTCTGGGTTCAATATCCGGTAGACAGAAGTGACTCTCAGAGTCCACTTTAAACCATCTCCAGCAGATGGAAGGCAGTGGCAAACCGACATCAGTTAATCTTGCCTAGCGACCTTGTGGTTATAGGCATTCTTCGGGGAGAACATTTACCATCATTATTTCTTACGTCATTAGGCCTAGCCCTTGTCGCGGACTTCGGATCGGCACGCTCGAATCCCGCGGCCGACAATTCTGATTGAGTTTTGCATGGTTTCCCTTAGTTTCACCAGACGAATACCGGGATGCACCTTAAACAAGTGTCTAGCCGCTACTTTCCTCGTCCTCTCCACTATCCCGGTTTGAGCCAAAGATGCTTAAAAGTCATATATAACATTTAAATTCAATTCTTATGTCACGAGGATTGAGATGGTACCTTGAAACTAGACGGTCAATCGCGGTAGTCGTGTGGTCTCTAAGGTTTCGGGTTTGATTCCCGAATCGAGCATGATTAGTTACTCAAAATGGCGCAAAAATACAAAGTTTACCAAAGTTTTTAAAAAAATAGAACCTGGCTGACTTTCTGAACATCTTTTCCCCTAAGCCTGAGCCAAATTTGCCTAAAGGCAGGGGTGTTCTCCAAATAATTTAACGGAGTGTTCGGAACAAATATAAATATTTAACAACGGGCTCGCCATCTCCAGCACGCCCTTGCCTAATCATCCGCAAATACATTGAAGTTCGTCAGCATTTAAGAAGTCAACTAATACATAGTTGCTTAATTTGTGACTCCTAATTATCCAGCCAGTTTCGCATATCTTAAGGGTGTTTTTATTGTTACCGTAACACAAAAGACGTGACATTTTGCACGTTCACACTCCACGAGAGAAGAGATATTTTTTGACCTTCGTTACTCTCACTACAGGGCCTGCGAGGCCTGTTTTCATTAAAAGCAGCAAGGTATGGAAGATGTGTGGATGTTTGCACTAATCCCCGAGGCTATTTGAATAGGAGAAATACGAACACTCCAGAAAATGCATTGATTGGTGTTCTGAAAATAACTGTGTGTAGGGGAAAGTGTCTACAGCTAATAGTTTGCAATTGTAAACAAGTCAGACATCATCGGAAAATATTTCTCCTAAGAGTTACCACACATCTGAACAAAATTATCTATCTCTGAATTACCCACTATATATACTTTGCTAAACGTAAAATTTATTCGCCAAAAAAAAACTTTGGTCAACATACATAAATGCATTTCCCTATTTTCCGTTATTAATATCATCACCCTCCGTCCCTTCCTGAATTGAAAATCTTTACAGATTAGTGCTACCAGGATCTATGGCTCGGTACTTGGTACTCTGCTAATACGCACGTTACGAGAGAAAGCAGTGAGGTGTTTTGAGAAGGCATTCATCTCAGCAGTGCCAACGGAACGTACCGTATTGGCTAAACTACAACTTCAGAAAGAAAATTAATGGCTGAAATCTTATGGAAAAGTTTGGCTGATTTTTTTTTATTTATGGCCTTTAGGCATCTAAGGCTCAGGCTGGGATAGGGGAGATGAAAGGATTTGGGAAGGTGTCGGCTAGGGCCTATATTTAAGGTGCTATCCAAGCATTTGTCTGATGTGACTGAGGAAAAAACCTGAAAAGAAACCTCAGTCAGGATGGTCGGCAGCTGGGATCGAACCCACAACTTCCCGAATGCTACGCCAACGCTCTACCACTGAACTACGGCGGCTGGGTGCAAAAGTTTGGTGATTAAGTAGGTAAATTGGTATCTTTATAAACATAAGAACTACACTAGAATGTGTAAGAGTTTACACTTCCTTCGTTAACGTTTCTACGATAAAAAATAATGGACATGTGAAGTAAATAAGAAGGAGCCAGTGATTTTGCCAGACCTCCTCAGTGGGGGGATCTCACCCCCAAATTCTCAAGCACCCC
>JAGDQP010020325.1:0-33452 GCA_022664845.1 Lepisma saccharinum | reverse complement strand
CAGTGCGAGCGGTCCCGGGTTCGATTCCCGGTGGGGGCTCAAAAATTTCGGTGTTGACCCAGCATCGTCAGGACAATTGGGGAGCTGCTGTGAATAAAAAACAGTGGCGATCACAGTGAGAGCTTGGGCTCTCCTCTCCCAACGCGTCTGGTCAGCGTGGGAGCAGTAGACCAACTCCTCCCCTCGGGGAGAGGCCTCATCCACTAGTGGATTGAATATGGCTGTGATTTATTTATTTATATATATATATATATAGATATAGATATATACCACATCGTGACAAATTTGTGTGCAAGTGCTTGAGTAATACTGCGCAAGTTGCAATTTGTGGGATTGGCTAGAGACTAGATATTGTCATTTTGACTTACCGTGCCAGTTGCCTGACTTACTTGCCTGTTGTGACTAAGTTTTTTTTATATGAATGTCTGTGTTTATATGATCTCTAACCATTTTGGATGGAGATCTGCTTTGGATATTTTTGTTTAAGCGATAGGAATATGTTAGGATGAGCGGCAGTGCAGAAAGCAGAAGACCACACAGATAATATTTATTCCGGACAAAGAACATACCACATGAACAAGCCCCGGCCCTACACGTCTCTAACAGGGTGTTGTAAGCTGAGCCACCTTGGCTGTAGTTCTTATTTTTTAGCAAAAGATATTTTAATACCCTTGTAGTGCTGGATTTTTTGTTTGTTTACTTATTGAGAGGTGATAAGAAAGGGTGTACATTAATTTTATGGCCTTTAGCCAGACTCAGCCCAAGCTAAATGCAAATGATAGAATCAGGAAGAAAGCAGAAGCAAACGAGCGAAACACATGTACATTTACTTGTTTAAGAGAAAACACTCATGGCACGAGCGGAGATCAAATTGTGGTCCCCAAGGCACCTAGAGTGAACGTTTTATCTCTTGAGCGACCCTATTTTTTATTTATCCTAATTTATTGCTATAGGCTCACGGATTTAGGTTTTCGCATATGAATTAATTGAAAAACAGATAATATTTTAATATAATGTACTATTAGGCATCTTTGGCCTACGCTTACTATTTACACTGCTACAGGACTACCTTGCCCTACCTCTCGTAAATAAAATACAATCTTGTGATTTAAATTTTGAATAACATGTAAGGCTTATTTACGATCTTGATTACAGTAGAATCTTCTTGCCAATTTCTTGGAGCTCCGAGGAGGGGAGTTCCTGGAGCTTCCAGGAAAAGAGACAAATAAGATATATCCAGCGCATGGCGGGGAAACTCCCAGTACATTGGATATAGAATTCCAATATGAACACAACCTTCTACCGCCTTCCTAGTTTACTTCATTCCCAATTAAAAGCATTTTCTTAAATACCACCACGACAATTTCTTAAGGAGTTCCCAGGAAAATATACGAACAAGATATATCCAGCGCATGGCGGGGATACTCCTGGCATATCGCATATACCTAGATACATACCTAACTTGGTAACAACCTTCTCCTATCTCCATTCCAAGCCTTGTTCGCAATTAAAGGCTCTTCCTTATAAGATTTCTTGGGTTATATCTTATTATAGAGGATCGTATTTCACCAAATTCTCTTCAAATAGACGAACAAGAACACTCTTAGTAAATTTAACGATCAAATCTACTGTAGACACTCAACGTTCTACGTGAAAACGTAAAATTTCTTGAACACTTCCTGATTAAACGGCTTCGTATTTCTTGCGAAATTCTCTTTCGCCTTAAAGATGTCTCAAGATTTTCGTCTAGTTATTTACGAGTTCGGTTTGCTAGCAAACCTCGTTATGGTTTCTTCACATTCAAGGATTAGCTCCATCATATTCCAAAGAATGTTCTAAAATTTTGAGAAACGTCTTAAGATTAAGGAACATATTAAACGGCTTCGTATTTCTTGCGAAATTCTCTTCATCTTAAGATTAACAAATATTCTTTAAACATTGTAATATATATACAAATTAGAAGGAGAATTCTTATTGAGTTAAAATGTACAATTTTAATATTATCGAACTAAAATTATAATATTCTCGAATCATAGATTCTCGTTTCTATGAACAAGTTAGTACTTTCATCTGAAAATTTTCTTTGAATAATGATATTCACTATGATCCACTAAATAAAAGTTCACGAACACTAGGTGTGAGATACTTAACAGTACTATCGTTTGGTATATTAGTAGTCTTTTTACGATAAGTCTATCGTAAGATATAAAATACCTTAGAAATACATCTTAAGAAATATCAACTTTATCCTAAAGTTCCCCCCTCTGACAACTGTCATAATTTATGAGCTTTCACACAATAGCCCCATTGTCACCTAAAAACTCCGTGGGGTAAAAACAATAGATTACAATTCCCTATCTTACAACCAATAGCCACCGTAACTACTCCCTTCTACTCTTTGTTAGAGAAGGAGAGGTAAATTTGAAAATTCAGGTAAAAGAACTCAGTGTTGCAACTTTAGAATATCAGAAAAAAGCTTATTAGTTCAAACTCTTGAAAAGAAATTGTTTAAAGAAGAAAAAGACGATAATAAATCACGTTTTCTTCTCGTATTGACATAATCAATAAGAAAAAGGAATATTACTATTAACTATAATATATAATAATAAAACTATAATGTAATACAATAAATATAGCTATAATATAGTAAGTATAAGAATATAATAAATATAATTGTAATAACCATAGAAAAATTATAGAATTTTAGCTAAAGAAATAATACTATCTTATATATATATATATATATATATATATATATATATATATCAGAGAATATGAAGATATTTGAGAATTTCTAGTACAGGTCGTGAAAGAGTAGCGGAAAAGGATGAGAGAAGTCAGTCAGAACCTTCAGGCATCAAATAGACTTGTAATTGCATGAAGAAACCTAAGGAAAATCTCAGACCGGATAGCTGACAGCAGTACTCGAACCGACAACCTCTCGAATACAAAGCTTGCGGTCTAACAAGTGAGTCATGACTGTTTCGTGGGTCGAAACTTAAGTAATATGACTTATAATATTTATATTAATACCAGTACTGTAGACAAGGTGATTGGGTGGGGTGGTGGAAGACAGTTAAACAATGAGCAAAGCTGAGATAATTAGATTGAAAATAATTTGAATATAAAATAATATTGAAACTTGGCAAATTACATCTGCCTCATGAGAAAGAACAATATTTACCTCCCGCAAAGTTCGAAGGATGTCGCTGACGTAATTCGAAGAATGTCTCTGACCTAATTCGAAGGATATCCCTGACGTAATTCGAAGGATGTCCCTGACGTTATTCGAAGGATATCCCCTATTCACTACTGGTCGACACAAACAATGTGTATAGTATCCATCAACTCAAGTTATGGGCAATGCAATTAATGCTGGTAATGCAGATAGTAATTATGGTATCAATGTAATTTGCCTATAATTAAAATTAACACTTTTTCTGTTACATTAAGGAATTCCGTTTCGTGTTTTTGGAACCCTTATAATGCAAGTTGCTTCGTCCATTCATCCACATCCAGAAATAAATATCAGGAAGCACAAAATGTATAGAGGTGCTCAGAGCTGTCGCAACCGCGACTTATTTCCCCAACCACCTTTTTGCATTTTTCCCATCTATCCTTTTGTATTCACGTGTGATAAAAACGCAACTGAGTTACCTAACCTACACGTGCGCTTGGTCACTAATTTTATTAAATTTCGTTATGCGTGTATACATAAGATAAAAAAACATGTTTATTTGAGAAAATGTAAATATAACCACACAAGGATTCGATCCAGGACATGAGGATTAGCTTTCCGATACGTTAACAATTAAACCATGCTAACAACGCTTTTCACAGTGCTTTGTCTCCTTAATTCAATTCAATTCAATCGTCGTACCAATTCCGAATGGCAAATCGTATACAATACAAAAAGGTAGTTTGGAAGAAAATCTTGCGTCGAAACCGTGTCTATTGGTACAGTGGGCCAGTATTGCCAACTTATTAAAATCAATTTTTCATTTTTCCCATACAGTTAGGTTTTGCCTCACTAAACCTGGCATATACATTCTACGATTCAGTAGAGAACGTCACTAAGCCCAGTTTCACCCTAATAACTTATTTGATAAAAATGAATGTGTGTGATTAATATGGTATCAAGAGACCCTCGGGCCCTTGGCGATTGTTAGTAGAATCTCAGCGCAGACTTGTTTATATAATTTTAATATAGGGTACAATAATGCACTGAACGCACGCGTGCGCACGGTTCTTTTACAAAAGAAAAATGATATAATAAGCAGCTTTGGGTGATCCTGCATTTGTTTAGCTTCGTAGTATCTCTGAACTCAGTTTTCATAACTTCTGTCTATTTCTCTTTTTCAGGATGTTCTAAACTATCAAAATCCAACAAAGTTTCAAAGAATTTGACCGAAAAGTCTTTTTCATTGATTTTGTGAAGAACCTTTGAAATATTAAATTTTAAGGTACGTTGACAACACTGACACTGACCTCAGTACTTTTCTATTGTGCCAAATAATATTTAACACTGCCAATGAGGTCCCAAGTCCGGATGTAAAAGGAGGAGGGGAGGAGTAACACCTCGTTAGAAAAACATTTGTCAGCCGGCTCGGCTGATGGCACCATGTATGAGGAGGCCCTTCCCAGGGAAACGGTGAAGTCCCCAAAGGCAGATACGGTGGAGAAGGAATCCTTCAATACGGCGGATCTGGCGGAAGGGGTACCTTAATCCTTCGTGGGATAATGACGAGAAAACCGCTGCCTTGCGGTGTAGTGGGAACTACCAGGCCTAAGGGTGATAACTCTGAGAGAAAAATCAGCAAGCTTGGAGGCTAAGATGGCAGCCCCATCACCAAAATCGGACGCTGTGGGCCGAAAAACCGCAAGTCTTAAACCAACATATCAAAGAAACGGAGGTGAAACAAAGCAGGATGGATATTTTGAAGACAGTATTTAGCATGAAACAAGTAACGAAAATAGGATTCTGGAATGTTAGAATACTAGGAGAAGAGGTTAGACTAAAACAAGTAGGAAAAGAAATGAAAGAATGCGAAATAGGCATCCTTGGACTGAGTGAAGTACGGTGGAAAGAATTTGGAGAAGTTACTACACGAAATGGAATTACGTTTCTCTATTCGGGACAGACAAACGATAATGAGGAACATTGAAATGGACTGGTTATCCTCTTGAAAAAAAACAGCTAAGAAATGTCTAATAGAATGGAGACCGATATCAGACAGGATTTTGACAGCTCACTTTAGAAGCCGAGTAAGGAATATTACAATTGTACAATGTTATGCTCCAACTGAAACAACAGAACTAGAAGAAAAAGATGAATTCTGCAGCCAACTGAACGATGTCATCAATAAAGCAAAGAAAAGAGATAAAAATTATAATGGCAGACATGAATGCTCAATTTGGACCGGAAAATCAAGGAATCTAACACATAATCGGCAAGCATGGCATAGGAAAAAGAAATTACAATGGAGAAAGACATAAACTTTTGCGCAAACCATGAATTAGTCATTGGGGGTACTATATTCCCACATAAGAGATGCTATAATGTATCCGGACCACTCTACACAAAATCAGATCGTTCATATCGCAATAACCAGAAAGTTTAGGAGCTCTTTAATGGACGTAAGAAATAAACGGGGAGCGGACGTTGCAGTGATTACTATCCAGCAATTGCCAAATTGAAAATAAAAATAGTAGCTTCAGGAAAGAAATTCGAAACGAAAAAGAAAGTGTTTGACTTTCAAAAATTAAGGCAGAAAGAAAAACAAGAACAATTCGAGGTAGAATTAAGAAACAGATTCCAAGCCCTGACATAAACACGCGAGTCAGAGATGGGCGTCAAAATGAAATGGAAACAAGTGAAAGATATATATCTAGAAACGATCGAGGAAATACTTACAAGCAAGGTTTCCCAAGTATCACACCCGGATTTGCTTGAAACTCCTGTAGTCGATAAAGGAACGAAAAGTAAGTCTTACGTATTTTTATATTGGCCAACGTGGAGGTTGAAGGGGGCAAATGTCCACCTAAAGTGCGAGCATAGGTAAATGAAACATCTTTTAGCAAGTGATCGTTGTGCTTACAACATTTCTTCCACGACTACCATTTCTGTGAAACCTATATTCATTGACATCAAAATAACCATAAGAACGATATTATGTATAAAATTGTATGGGTGGGTCTTATCGCATAAAAAGTACACATTATTTATCTACAGTGTATTTATGATCTTCTTTCTTCTGAATTGACCACCCACACCAACATATCCCTTAGACTTTAGTGAATGGTGATTCTGCACGCACTATAAATCCATCATGTTCGTGCTTTTTGCTTGCATCATGTCAGGTAAATCTCTCCAGTGCAGGGAAAAAAGTATGTACATTTTACTCATATATCAGGTTGTCATGGTTCTGGTTAACGGACTGTAATTATTAGTGTGTTTACGAAAACCACAGTGAAAATCCCTAGTGTTTGAACTTTCGGTGCTGTTTTCCCAGATTATCCAATATGTATCTTTTACTATCCATTCTATGAGATCCCGAGTATGTATTTGTTGTTATGACCTTCCTAAAATATCTATCTCTACGTTCGCAATTTAGGGTGGTGTTTACCTTCTTCAGCTCCCACGTTGGCCGATATAAAATATACTTACGTCTTAATTCTCATTCCTTTATTAACTGCAGGCGTTTCAAGCAAATCCGCAGTGTGCATTGGTAGCTATGGCCTTGCTAAAAGGTGTCTCATTTCCCTATGTTTGCACTTCAGGGGGACGTTGCCCCTTCAACCCCCACGTCGGCCGATATAAAAAATACACATGTGTCACTTTTTGTTCCTTTATTAACTGCAGAAGTTTCAAGCAAATCCGCAGGGTGCATTGGTAGTTATGGCCTTGCAAAAAGGTGTATCATTTCCCAATTTTCGCAATTTAGGGATCGTTTGCCCCCTTCAACCTCCACGTTAGCCGATATAAAAAATACGCGTGTCTTACTTTTCGTTCCTTTATCGACTACAGGAGTTTCAAGCAAATCCGGGTGTTACACTTGGGAAACTTTTCTTGTTAGTTACAGGGGCAACCTTAAGAAGGACTGGAAATCAGAAAAAATCCAAATTCAACGAAAGCAAAACAAGAAATAAACTAATATAAAGAAGAAAACAAGCAAGTGAAGAAAAGTGTGAGAAAAGACAAGAGGAAGTGGGTAGATCAACAGGCTCAGCAAACTGAAGAAGCAGAAAAGATACGAGACATGAAACAAATATACGACATTACGAAAAAACTATCGAAGAAGGGATATAGGAAGAACAAACCGATAAGAGCAGACAATGGAGATCTTTTGACAACGCAAGAATGACAATTAGAAAGATGGAGGGAACATTTCACCAAGGTCCTGAATAGAAATGAAGAGCAAGGAGGAAGATTAGAAGAGCAAGAAAAGATAGAAGAAGCAAATATAATAGAGACACAATCCCCAACGCGCCTAGAAATCAAAACGGTCTTTAAAAAGCTAAAGAACGGGAAACCCCGGGCATGGACAACATCAGCTCTGAGCTACTGACCTGAGAACTGACATATATAAAACAATAGACTTATTACATCCACTGATCAAAATAATCAGGAATGACTAAAAGATCCCAAGGATTGGCATACAGGACAATCAAAATGCCTAAAATAGGAGACATACAGATTGCAACAACTGGAGATGTATTACACTTCTAAGTGTTCCAGGCAAGATAGTATCACGAGTAATATTGAACAGGATAAAATTTGCGATAGAAACGCACCTACGCAAGGAACAAGCTAGTTTCCGAAAACATTGTAGATGTGTATACTTGATCAACACCTTAAGAATTATCTTAGAACAAAATAATGAATTTCAAGCAACACTTTACCTCGCCTTTATAGATTTCGAGAAGGCATTCGACTCCGTCAACAGAAAAATCATATGGCAGACGCTAGAAGAATATGGAATACGAAGAAAAATATTGAACCTGATGAAGCATATGTACCAGGATTTTAGATGTAAAGTCTTACATGGATGTATACTCTCAGAAGACATTGAAGTAAGAAATGGAGTGCGGCATGATTGTGTCCTATCTCCAACAATATTTCTACTTGTAATAGATAAGAGTAATGAGGAGGATGGAAGACTTGAGGACTTTGACTTCGCAGATGATATATGTTTATTAGCACAAAGATTTAGCGACATGAAAGAGAAATTAAGAAGACTACAAGAAGAGGTAGGTTTAAACATAAACGTCAATAAAACAAAGGAAATTAGAGTAAACGCACGAGCAGTAGAGAAACTTACCATAAATAATAAGGAAATAGAACTAGTTAAAATTTTACGTATCTGGGTAGTATTGTTACCAAAAGTGGTGGATCGGATGAAGATATCAAACAAAGAATTAAGAAAGAAAATGCAGCTTTTATGCAGCTCTATCCGATTTGGAGAATTCGTAATATCTCAGAGAAACAAAAAACCGCATCTTTAATACTAACGTTAAAGCACTCCTATTATATGGCTGTGAAACATAACGGGCTACGAAACCTAATCTAAATAACATGCAAAGTTTCATCAATCGATGTCTAAAAAGACTTCTAAACATAAAATGACCAGACATAATATCAAATGAAAACCTGTGGAATGGAACAAACCGAAAACCAATTGAAATCTAAATAAAACGAAGGGAATGGAAATGGGTGGTACATGCTCTAAGAAAACCAAATCGAGCAATAGAGAAAGAGGTGCTAAATTGGAACCCCCAAGGTGCAAAAAGAAGAGGACGGCCTAAGAAGACATGGAGAAGAACTGTTGAAGAACAGGCATTGGAAAAGGGAAAGACCTGGTAAGAAGTGGAGGAATTAGCCGCCAGAAGGACAAGCTGGAGATGTTTCACCGAAGCCCTATATTCCAAAGAGAATGATAGGAATTAAGTCAAGTAAGTCAAATAATATTTATTCCAATTTTGGTACAGATATACCCAACGGAATGAAAACAACTTCAAAAATTGTTTCTTTTTTAAAACTGGTTGGCAACACTAGTAAAATAATGCGCTAATCAGGACGATTCTGGCTGTTCTGAACTTGTATAACCAAAACATTTCCAACAACAACTCAGCCACTTCTCTACACCTTGTGGTTCCTTATATTTAATTTTTGGACATGGATGGGTAGACGGAATAAGCTGGATTATAATGTCGCTTTTTATTAGCTACGCTATCAAGGGTTCTAACAAAATGAAACAGAATTCTTTATTGTAACAGAAAAATTGTTTACGTTAATTATGGATCTATTACATCAACAACGTAATTATTATCTGCATTAGAGCATTAATTACATCGTCCAAAACTTGAGCTGATCAACATTTTACATATTGCTGTTATCGAGCCTATCCCATATAACAATATGTGCGCAACTACTTAAAATCCTTTATCCAGCTTGAGAAATAATAATAATCGAAAATGGGAAACTTATTTTATAAAAACTATATAAGCAGTTTCACTTGATTAGCTTTGTAGATGCTCTAAATTAGATTTCCATGACTTGCTTATTGGGACGTTTTCTCAGGATGTTATAAGCTATCGAAATCCACAGCTGGAAAGAATTTGCCTGAAAGGCCTTTTCCATGATAGCTTTATAAGGAAATACATTTATATCTACATGAACATATATGTCTATATCTATATATAACATATAAGATTTATATTGTTTTCACGGATCACTCGATTTTGACTCATATATTGTATACTTTAGTGCCGCAGATGTGTAAGCAATGAGTAATTGAAGTGTCGGACATGTTTTAGACCCCTTTTAAGCAAAAACTACTACAATACATTTTTATAAGTATTTAGCACTTCAGATCGTGTAATTAAAGTGTAAAAGAAGTAGTGCCCAGGTGATCAGATCCTGTTTCAAGAAAAAGTAACCTATTTTACTGCTCTAGAGACGTAATTGACGCGTAATTCAAATGTCTGGCATGTGTTCAGTCCCATTTGAAGACCTAATATAAAGAGATTATGGATTTTTAATGCTTCAGATGACTGAACAATGCATACAAAAGTGTGCGAGATTGCTTCCGACTCAATTTTTAAAGAGAATGTAGAGTTTTTGCTGATAGTTTAGTGTCTCAGAGGTATAATTCATGTATAAAATAAGTGACAGCATGTGTCTTGAGACACATTGAAATCGAAACCAGTCTTTGATTAGTATTTGTGTGGATAATTAATGCAAAACAGACCAATTGGGGAACAATCTAGGACTAGTAACCGGAAGTTAAGACATATTAAACAGGAATTTTAACCAGAAAGTCTTATTTTTAGGGACAGTTAACAAGGAAACGATGATTTGATATCAAAATTACAGTAACAGCGGAATGAGTTCATAGATTTTAATGTGAGAGGGACCCTTTGGAACCACATTTTACATATTATTTGAGAAAAACTGCTTTAACAGGATTTTTAAGCAAAAAGTTGTATTTTTATGGACAGGTAACATGAAAAGCAGGATTGATAGTTCAAACTTTCGGTAGCAAGGGCCGTATTTTCTTATATTTAGCATGAAAGTGACATTTGAACATCGATTTTAAACAGAAAACAGGGTTGTTAGATCAAAGTTGTATTTTACTCTTTGTTACGGGGAAGGGAAGTTCCTGCAACCATATGGAGTAAATATTAAATAAGAAAAGTGATATTTAAGTACGCTGGATAGTATTTGAAGAAGAAAGGACTGATTTACGTAAAACAGACTACTTCGAAAGACATTACGGACAAAGTCTAGGCCGAAAATATGTAATGTGAAAGAATATGTAATTTCGTGAATATGTAATGTGAAAGAAAGGATTTTGTATAAACGGTTTGCTGGAAAGACTGTTGGGAAGTCATTCGATAAGCAGACAACTGGCATTTGAAGTAAGCAGAACACATATTTGAAGCAACAAGCACCATTTTGTATTAATCCTGGGCTATCAAGAACATCAAAAACGTGGAAAAGCTTGTATATTTCTATGTATTTCTAATAACACAAAACGGACAAATGTTGACATGTGAAATATTTGATGTGATGATTCAAATGTTTTGCACCCCATAATTGCAGTGTAGATCTCTTCTACGACATTGAATGACAAATCAGTACTGGTCTGCCTTTCATGATGCCTTCTAGGTGAAATATCCATTGCTGAAATGATTTTATTTGTCCTTTTAATACTTTAATTTTATCTACGATATTTGTGTAGTATATGCACTTGTATGAAAGAAGACACACAAGACAAATAGAGTTATTTCACTTCCTTTATGGATCGGCAGCATGGTTTCTATTTACTTACCCAAGTCTAATGTTATAGTTTTCGTCCTTCTCTGGTAGTATCACCAAGCTTTGTTCCATAACTTTACCGCACAACAGATGCAATGTTTTTCTACGCTGCTTGAAAGGAGGACCAGTAGGGAGGAGTTTCACTTTCACCTCATTTTTCATCCATTGATGACTCATTATTTCATCTCCTCTTTTACTGCGACTTGAACCTCCATGCAATGCTAAAGGATGTGACAGGATGTACTTTCATTGACGCTGGCCCCTGGGGCCCGAGGAAAGGGGGTGGAACCATTGGATAGCGCCTAGTTCTTAACAGCAGATTCTTGGATGGTCTAGCTCGTTGAGACTGGGAAGTGCGCCATTGGGGAGCTCTTCGGACCTTTGGTCTCGCCAACACTCGGGGGAGTGGGTGTCCCAAGTATCCATCAGTCGGGAGTACAAGTGATTTCGACGCCAAGTCATTGGACTTCGCCTCGATTTCCAGCTTGCTGACAAGGGTGATGAGGGTAGTACCCGGCAGCCTCGTTGGCTCCTAAGAACGAAGACGGAGAAGTGTGGGCATTTACGGCTACAATTCATCATGGCTCCACCACATCCTAATAAGTCGCCTTCGCGCACAGAAAAGAAGAAGCCAAAGAGACAGAATGAAGAGAAAGTCACTGAAGATAATAGAAAGAAGGCGCATATAGTTACCGAAACAACCAGTGACACAGCAGAAAAAATCGAAGTAGAGGAACAGACAAGTATCGTACCGACTATCACACGATATCTTGTAATTAAAGTCAAGAATGAAACAGAAAATCCAGGTGGTTTGAAGGGGTTATCCCCTTTCATTATACAGAAACAACTACATCATGTTGCAGGTGAGCTTAAGAATGTTAAAAAGCTTCGCAACGGCACCTTGCTCGTGGAGACAGATAATAATAAACAGTCAACTAATCTCCTAAAAATGAAGACCCTCGGACCATTCGAAGTTCAAGTTGAACCACACCGTCAACTGAACTTTACTCAGGGCGTAATTTCTTGTTGGGATATGCAAGATGTCCCTGAAGAGGAGATTAAGAATGAACTTGCCAGCCAAGGTGTCGTTAATGTTAGACGCATTAAAACTCGAAAGAGTGGCGAACTCCAACCCACTAGCTCGCTAATTTTGACGTTTGCCATGCCACAGCTTCCCAGGGACGTGAAGGCAGCTTTCTATTGCTTACCTGTCCGTCCTTACATACCGAGTCCGCTCCGCTGTTTTAAATGTCAGCACTATGGACACACCAGCACGTCGTGTAAGGCGACCTCTGCTGTTTGTGCAATATGCGGTACCAGTAGCCATGGTGCGGATCCTTGCACGTCACTGAAGCCTCAGTGTGTTAACTGCAAGGGTGAGCATACGGCCTGGTCGCGTGACTGTTCGGTATTCAAAGAGGAAAAACGAATTCGTGAGCTCATGGTGATAGAGAAAATTTCTGCTGGTGATGCAAAACGTCGGGTACGAGAGTCTCAACGCACCCTTCCATCTGGTGCGTTTTCCACTGTAGCTGCCAGACTACAAGTTAAAACTGTCTCGGTTGGCACCCAGACAGTTGATGTATCAACTCAGACTGAGAGACCTCAAAATGATAAATCCCCAAGACATCGACAGGCCGCACAGCCGTATCAGGTTTCGCCGATACATCCTGCGAGACACATGTCTCCTGTGCAGTCTTCCAGGTCTCCACGGCCTGTATCTACTGTTCGTGGCAGTAAAGTCACACGAACTGGTCGAATGTCACCACTAGCGACGAGCATCAAACGTCTAACTACTGTTCTGGCTACTCAGCTAGCACATCAAAGTTCTCCACCTGCCCTTACTGCGCCGAGTTCATCCCTCAAATCAGATATGATTGAGGACGAGCTGATGGACTCGGAGTATACTGTAGTTGGAAAGGGAGGGAAATATAATAAACCTCGGCTTAAAAGGTAACCTTTTTATTGATCTTCATCCCAATGGCTATGCTCCAATGGAATCTTAACGGATTTCATTCCCACTATGAAGAACTGCAAGTCTTGTTATCAGATCTTTCCCCTGTTGTAGTTTGCTTTCAGGAAACCAAGTTTAAAACAATTGAATCTGTGATATTAAAGCAGTATACGCTCTATCGCACAGATTTTCCAACTGATGGTCGTGCATGTGGCGGTGTTGCAATTGGTGTTGTTGACACACTGTATTCAACACCTGTCCACATTACTACGAACCTACAGGCGGTTGCTGTTCGCGTCCACCTTGAACAGCATATCACAATCCTGAATTTGTACATAACAAGGGAACAAGACTTTACGCTCCTTGACCTCCAGAACCTTTTGCAACAGTTACCCCAACCTGTAATTTTAGTTGGAGATTTTAATTCCTATAATGTTATCTGGGGTAGTGTTCGTACAGATGTCCGCGGTCGAATCGTTGAATCTTTTATTGACGCCTCCACCTTAGTTTTATTAAATACTGGTGCTCACACGCATTTTAGTTCGGCAAGTGGCACATACTCCGCGATAGATCTGTCTCTCTGCAGTGCAGTTGTTGCACCCATGCTGGCATGGCGTGTACATGACGATCTATGTGGTAGTGACCACTTCCCAGTAATTTTAGACTTTTTAAACCTTTATCAAGCACCACGTAAATTACCGCATTGGCATCTGAAGCGTGCTGACTGGACTAAATACGCCACTCGTGTCCAACTAGTTAATCAAGGAGATTTGCCCTTGAATGATTTGGTTGAGTACTTAAACCGTGAAATTTTACGAGCAGCCAGATGTTCCATCCCACAGTCTGGCCGAACGCCACGTCGGCGTTCTGTTCCCTGGTGGAACAATGAGCTCGAGGTAGCACGGCGACGGCGCAGTCGCGCCCTACGTGTGTTCAACCGATATCCTACAGCGGCAAATTTGAATGCAGTTCGACAGTCACAAGCTTATATTCGACGTCTCATGAAACTAACTCGGCGTACATCTTTTCGTGAATACGTATCTTCCATCAATTCACAAACGCCAATCCGAGACGTGTGGGAACGGGTCAGACGTTTGCAAGGCAACTGTCGCTCCGAGCCATTGACTGCTCTGAAGCACAACAATGTCTTGCATACTGACCCAGAAGAGATAGCTAATCTTCTTGGAGCAGCCTTCGCAGCAATATCCAGCTCCCAGCACTATAGTGCTAATTTTGTCAACATTAAACGACTGGCAGAGATAATACCTCTACGCTTCCCCTCGAATAATTTTGAATGCTATAATGTCTCTTTCACGGAGTGGGAACTTGAAACTGCCTTGCGGGATGTTAGAAACACATCCCCTGGACTGGATGATATTCATTATGAAATGCTGCGACACCTTCCCTCCCAAGGAAAGGTCTTCTTCCTAAATCTTTATAATCAGATCTGGAGGACTGATAGCTTCCCTCCTAGTTGGCGAGAAGCTATTGTCATTCCCATTCTGAAACCTGACAAAGATAAACTAAACCCCACCAGTTACCGGCCCATTGCTCTCACTAGCTGCGTATGCAAGCTATTTGAGAGAATGATAAACCGACGCCTAATGTGGTACTTGGAGCATAACAACTTGCTTTCCAATGATCAGTGTGGGTTTCGCCAATATCGCTCAACTGTCGACCATCTTGTCAGGTTAGAGTCTCTCGTTCAGAATGCATTTCTCCGGAATGAACACGTTCTTACTGTGTTCTTCGATTTAGAGAAGGCCTATGATACCACCTGGAGATATGGCATACTACGCCAGCTTCATGATTGGGGCATAAGGGGCCATATGGCCCATTTTATATCAAATTTTCTTCGCGATCGCTATTTTCGTGTCCGTGTTAGTGATCGTTTCTCAGAGCGTTATTTACAGGAGAATGGCGTACCTCAAGGGAGTGTGCTGAGTGTAACACTGTTCGCTATTGCAGTGAATAGTGTTATGTCTTGTATTCTCCCCCCTGTGCAAGGTCTTTTATATGTTGACGACTTGGACAATTGTCTGTAAGTCTGCGAATATCAACCTCGCAGCCCGGCAGATCCAGTTGACGCTTAACCGTCTTGTTGACTGGTCACACCAGACTGGTTTTCGTTTTTCATCAACGAAGACAGTCTGTGTCCACTTCTGCCGTAAACGAACTTGTTTCGTGGACCCAGATCTCTATCTTGGAGACAGACAACTCCAGTTCGTCCAGGAGGTACGATACCTCGGTTTGTTATTTGATACCAAGTTAAATTGGCGTAGTCACCTTCGCCAAATTAAAATTTCCTGTACGAGAGCTCTGAATTTATTACGTGTTTTAAGTCATCCCACTTGGGGTACTGATCGTACAACCTTGTTGCGCCTCTATCGCGCACTCATTTTATCCAAGCTTACTTATGGTTGTCACGCTTATTCCTCTGCACGCTTTTCAGCGTTACATACGCTGGATCGTGTCCATCATGCTGGAATTCGACTCTGCACTGGTGCGTATCGCACAAGTCCTGTGACCAGTCTTTGTGTTGATGCCGGTGAACCACCGCTCGCGATACATAGGATGTCCTATGTGCTGAGCTATCTTGCTAAGATCTCATCTTTGGCAAGCAACCCAGCACATAACTTAGTGGTATACCCAGTCCAACAAGCCCTATATGAACGCCGTGGTCACGCTACCCGACCACTTGGCATCCGAGCTTCAGAGTTGTTGGAGAATCTGAATGCAGACCGCCCAACTGTTTGTCCTGTCCGTTTTAGTCTCCGTCCGCCGTGCACGCTTGCCCGCCCACGGATTGATCTTTCTTTGTCACATTTCAAGAAATCGGAGACCTCCATGATTGAATTCCAGCAACGTTTTCTTGCGTTGCAGAGTCGGTACCCACGTTTTTTATCAGTTTTTACCGATGGATCCAAAACAGATGAATCTGTTGGATGCGCGTTTGTTGTAGAAGGGGAAGCCCGTCAATTTTGTCTTAATCCCAAAGCCAGTATTTTTACTGCTGAGCTCTATGCTCTTTTAAAGGCTTTGGATTTTAGTCTTGTTCATGGTTTCAACCGCATCCTTGTTTGTACAGATTCGAAGAGTGTTGTTCAAAGCCTCGACAATATGTATTCGAAACATCCGCTCGTGCAAGATATTCTCTGTAAGACACACGCCATCTGCTCTGGCGGTGGTGAGGTTGTGTTTTCGTGGATACCAAGTCATGTTGGTATCCATGGCAATGAATTGGCAGACGAAGCTGCTCGTGAGGCCTATTTAGGAGCTAACATTGATATACATCATGTCCCATTTCAGGACATGATGATATATTATAAGCAAGTTAGTCGGAATGAATGGCAGCGACGATGGGATGACGTAGCTGTGAATAAATTGAAAGAAATTAAGGTAACGGTTGCTCCATGGAAATCATCTTGCCGAGATAGTAGGCTTGAAGAAGTTCTTTTATGTCGCCTACGGATAGGCCACAGTCGCCTAACACACGGATATCTGTTACGAAGATTGGATCCACCACGTTGTCATAATTGCAATGTATTTTTAAGTATTCGTCACGTGCTTTTAGATTGTCCAGGATATAATCATCTCAGACAACGTTATAACATCCCCAATGACATGGCGTCATTGTTAGGGGATGAACCTGGTATGTTGCGGAGAGTTTTTAGTTATGTCCGTGAGACAGGATTATCTCCGTCTCTCTGAGATGATTATGTCACATAGCTGTTATGTTTTATGTAGTATTATTTTATTTTTGTGAAGGCCTATTTACAGCCTTCACGTTTTTACCTTTTCTGCTAAAGACCATCTACATCTTTAGTTTTTATTACGATTTTACTTTTCTGAAGAGCTTAGATCTTCATCTTTTATATGGTTTTATCATTTTATTTAACAGCTATTTTTAGACGTGACAAAGATAAGGGGCTTCCCCCGTATCGGGACGGGCGTAAGCCATAGTGCTGTTACCGCCCATAAAATTTATTTTATCACTTATTTTTATTTATAGATGCAATGTTTGTCGGATGTTGGAGGGACTCATCCCACCCATGCCGGCTCATCCTCCGCCATTTCCGGTTCTCTCAACTCCCGTGCAAATCAACTACAATGCACACACAATGTACTTGAATCTTGGGGCACAAATGTGTGCTGTCTTCAGTGAGAATCTTTGTGAGAATGTTGAGTGATGTTTCTGATGCTTCGCATTGTGTTTGAACCTATTGGTGTTTCTTCCTACTAAATCAGACTGATTGGTTATTCCATCTTCATGTGAAACAAGTCTTGTCTGTATAAATAGTGTAATTTACCTCGTCAGTTTCTTTTCAGGCGATGGAAAATCCGATAATTGCTTTGTTGCTGCACAACATTTCAAGGCTATGGCAAGCCCGATCGTGTACTTTAATTTTGTGCTATTGCAAAATGTTAGGGCTTCACCCAACAGATTGTTTCCGGCATGTTACTACATCAGCTTCTATATTACTAATGGAAGTGTAAGAAGCTGTGTTACAAAACTGTGTAACTGCCCAAGATATTATCGATCTTGAACATTACGGATTTTCCGAAAGTGTGGAAAGTAAGGAACTTGCGTGGAGTTATTATTGCGAATTAGATTTTTTAAGAAAAAGAGTGGAACAGGAATTTTGTTTGTGAAGGTAAGAAGTTTTCTAAAACTAGAAACAGAAATCAATTTTGTAAATGTTACTTTTTACAACTCGTGAATTTACAACTTCCATGTTCAGAAAAGTTTACTTATGAATGTTTGTAGAAGTGTATTTAATAGTTACTTAAAATAGTGACTTGCAAAGAAGAGTTATTGAACAGTTTCATTATATTAGAAATAAAATGCAAATCAGAATTCTTTGTGAGTTGACTTTTTATTATAACACCGTTTTGGTTGTACAAGAAAATCTATTTAGTATAACTTGTATTTATTTCTTCTTTGCATCACTATTTTTGTATTACTTATCTCCAACCACAATATTTTGTACGATTTGCCTTTGTATTATAGCACTTTATGTATCACTTGACTGGAAAACGTTAAGAAAAAGCAAGACTGTTCAATAGTTTGAATAAGTTCTTTTTAATTACAAAAATAAATGTTTAACTATATATATAATACTTATGCACAATTGAAGTTTCTTATTACTATACAATCGTTTGTTTTATTTCTATACCCAAATATTTCTATAGTGCATATTAAAAGTTAAAAGAAATGAAAATCCTTGTTAGTGCAAGTCCAATGATATAATGTATCTTTCATGCACAATATTAAGCGTATTTTCTCTCTTGATTCAGAATCGATCACCATCTTCTTATACGTTTAGAAAATTTGCAGCACCTGGATGGAATCAGTGTGGAATTCCGCAAATATCCTGTATATTTGTTCGCAAACATAGGGAGTTTTTAATATGTACACAATCAGTAGTAAAATAATTTATCTGCTTAAGTCTACATACTCATGGTCCGACTGAAAAGGAATATCGTGAAAGCACTGGGCACAGCTAGCCAATGTCCCTGATTCCAAGTTCACCTGGAGTAGACTAAGTAAAAATTCAATCCTCTCCGTAATTTATTGGGTTCCACAGCCAATTATATTGTTTCTAATTGAAATTACGTCATTACCTACTGTGGCAGTGATTGTGCTCTTAATCGTTGTTACAATTATATAATCCTACTAGACATGAAGACTTTCTTTAAAGTAAATGCAATTTTATTAGAGCCGGCTACTTGTTATGCAACCCACATCACACGAGTTTATAACCAAGGGGTTTAGTAGACTCCTGTAAAATATTTGACTTCAATACTTGTTTTGCATTTTATATCTTACCTGGCAGTACCAGTGAGCAAGTTCGGCTCTGCATACGTTAGATGGAGCCCAATACTCCTTTTGTAATCCATATCCTATGACATACACCACCTAGTACTACTTGTGACAAGTTTTGTTCTGGATGTAATCATAATCAAAAACATAAATTATCAAGATTTTAAATTTGTGTCAATATAACTGTATCCGACAAGAAAACGTTAAAACTAAGTGTATACCACCTGAAAGTTGAATTCACATTATTTAATTAATTAATCAAAAGTTGGTAACACTTAAAAGTTCGAGGATTCTTCCAGACGAATTATAATTCCTCAATAAATTTTAAAGTTTTTGCCTGAGTTGGCAAACCTTGTTGTTGTTCAATTACTGCTCTATTTCTAGATGTAAAATAACACAAACCTATGAGAATATTTTTATTAGATTATTCTGAGATGGAAATACTTTCGATCGTAAGAGGGCAACCCTTGATGTTCAGCAGTGTAAGTTAAAGAGGCCACTTCTCTTCGTCGAAGGATATGTGGCATTTGTAACTTACTATCTCCCTCTCGTTTCCTCGCCCTTCTTTTCTTGTTTCAAAGGAAACAAAGAAAAAAGCTGTGTTTCTTCAGTAGCAAAGCCTGTACTTCTGATGTATAGTGATGATTTGTGTGATAGTTTGTTCGTGTATGGGTGTTGTCTCAAGAGTCTCCACAACAGCTGGAATGTGCCGAAAAGGTCCTTCCATCATCCGAAAAGCATTACATATGGTGGCCTGTAAAGTTATGGAGCACAGCTTGGTGATACTACCAGAGAAGGGCGAAAACTATAACGTTAGTCTTGGGTAAGTAAATAAAAACCATGGTGCCGATCCATAAAGGAAGTGAAATAACTCTATTTGTGTCTAGACCCCTATGTGTCTTCTATGATACAAGTGCATATACTACACAAATACCAAACAAACAGGCTGTAGCTAAAATTAAATTATTAAAAGGACAAATAAAATCATTTTAGCAATGGATATTTCACCTAGAAAGCCTCATGAAAGGCAGACCAGTACTGATTTGTCATTCAATGTCGTAGAAACGAGATCTACACTGTAATTACGGGGTGCAAAACATTTGAATCAACACACCAAATATTTCAAAATAACATTTGTCTGTTTTGTGTTCGTATTAAAAATATATAGAAATATACAAAGTCTCTTCCACGTTTTTCATGTTCTTGATAGCACAATATTGATGCAAAATTGTGCTTGTTGCTTCAAATATGTGTTCTGCTTACTTCAAATGCGAGTTGTCTGCTTACTGAATGCCTTCTCAACTATCTTTCTACCAAAAGTTTTTACCAAAATCCTTTCTTTCACATTACATATTCACGAAATTACAATTCAAAGACTAAATTCTACTTTGAAATCATGTTGAAGATAGTTCAAATGTTAGTTTTCGGACTATATATTGTCCTTCTTGTCTTTCGAAGTAGTCTATTTTACGTAAATTAGTCCTTTTTCTTCTTCAAATACTATTCAGCGTACTTAAAATATCACATTTCTTCTTAAATATTGACTCCATGTAATTGCAAGGAGTTCACTTCCCGGTAACAAAGAGTAATATACTCACAACTTTGATGAAAAAACCTTGGTTTCTGTTTAAAGTTGGTGTTTAAATGTCACTTTTATGCTTAATATAAGAAAATACGATCCCTTGCTACCGAGACATTTAACTATCAAATCTGCTTTTCATGTCACCTGTCCATAAAAATACAACTTTTGGTTAAAATTCCTATTCAAGCACTTTTCTCCCCAAATAATGTGTAAAATTTTCCAGAGTCCCTCTTACACTAAAATCTATGAATTCATTCCGTTGTTACTGTAATTTTGATATCAAATCATCGTTTCCTTTTTGACTGTCCCTAAAAAATCGACTTTCTGGTTAAAATTCCTGTTAAATATATCTTAACTTCCGGTTACTAATGCTAGATAGTTCCTCCAATTGGTCTGTTTTGCATTAATTATCGACGCAAATACTAATCAAATGCTGGTTTCGGTTTTAATGGGTCTTAAGACAAATGCTGTCACTTTTTTACATGAATTATACGATTTTAACTGAAGGTATCTCAGAGGCAAACTGATGATTAAGAGTTTACCTCTGAGACACTAAATTATCAGCAAAAACTCTAGATTCTACCATTTAAAAATGGGTCGGAAACTATATCACACACTTTTGTGTGCATTATTTTGGCATCAAGCAATATATATATATATATATATCCATAATCTCTTGATATTAGATCTTCAAATGGAACTGAACATATGTCAGACATTTGAATTACTCGTCAGTACGTCTCTAGAGCATCATAATAGGTTACTTTTTCTTAAAACGGGGTCTGATCATCTGAGCACTACTTTTTGTACACTTTAATTACGTGTTTTTGAAACAACAACTACCCACTAAAAATGTTAGTTTAGCAGTAGTTACAGATAAAATCATTCTGTTGTTGACAAACAAACTTCCTGCGAACTAACGATTAAGAGTGATCGCTTACATTGAATATTCAATTCCGATGATACAACAAAATACCACATGTCAGCCATATTGGGTCTAAATTCAATTATACTAAATACCTGTTATACAAGTCCGATCATCAAAATAAGCTTTATTCTTCTTCATAACAGACCCCATCTATCACATGGGAAATAACAGCGGAGATAAACACACTGGTTTGTTGAACACAACGGGTATGGACCCAATGACAGTGTTCATTGTTGATGTTATTATTATTACATTTTAAGTGAATTTATAAACTACAATTTATGATATTAGAATGTTGCAATATACGACAGTTAGAATTTATATTACAATACACGATGCTCTTACAGTTCATTTATATAGTTATAGAATTATCTTTCTGTGATTTTAAATATGTCTATATTAGGATTATTATTAATAATTAATATAGAGAGCACATTTTCTTGATTGATGATATGTCTAGTATATTTGTTCTTTTTCTGGGTATATTAAAAACGACATTACATTTTCAAATAGCTCTGTTCGGAACATGCAATTTTATATGGGATAATAGAACTGGCGATCATATGTAATGTAACAGTTTGTTCAGGAAAGACAGAAGATGGTTGTCTCTTCGTTTATGCAATTACTTCAACAACCATATGTTTGAAAAGTCTGTTTTTTTAAATTTCGGATAGATTCGCATTTACTTGAAAGTCAAATAACGTAGAAACTTAAATGTATAGATTTCATTTTTCGCTTTTTGTTTTGTGTGTAACGATGCCATATTGTAGAAGCATATTCAAGTTTAGAGCAAACGTATGCAAAGTAAATGGTTTTAAGAGCATTATAATTCGTAAATTCACTGCATAACCTTATTACAAAACCGAGATGTCTAAGTACTTCTTCAATGATACGATATGATTTATGTGGAGACCAAAAGTGAGATTTGATTGTAAAGTGTCCCCGAGTCAGTTATAAAGTTAACTCTTTTCAGTGATACATCATCAATCATATACTTAAATTCCAGGTATTTTGATTTTCTTGTATACGTCATTACATCATATTTTGTGAATTTTACCAGTTTGTTTACAGTGCACAAAAGTATAATGAGGACGATGAGTTAAGTCGATCTAGTGATCTACTAATATATCTACTTTTGATCAGTTGTGGTTGATTTTGTCACATGTATTAAAACGTTTCAACGACACATCATTGCGATATTACCGTGACATCAAAATGTACCTGTGACAAAGGCGTACATTTTGCCGTCCGTATTAACATATCTGACACATTGCAGAAAGAAACTATAATGTTAATGTAATGTAATGCTTAGGATTCAATAAATCATGAAATTCAGCTGTATAAATTATCAACTAAATTTAACATTACTGGTTCCCTTCTTGCACTGTTACGTAGTTATTTATCCCATCGATATCAGAGAGTGGTATTGGATGGTATTAATTCTAATTGGTTGCTTGTCCTATCTGGTGTTCCACATGGGTTCGTTTTAGGACCGTCACTTTTTGTTCTGTATATGGGCGATCTTGCTGAGTTGTTCGAACACTATAATTCTGAGTTACTTATATTCGCGGATGATTGTATAAATTGTTCCGTGAAATTAACAACATTAATGATATGGCTGGGCTCCAACTTGATATTAACGCATTTATTTCTTGGTGTGAACAGCGGGGTTTAAAAATAAATCCGGCCAAATGTGTATCGCTCACGATCTCGCTTAAGAAAATTGTCTTTCACAGCACCTATGTTATTAGAGACACTATTATTAAGCAAACTAGTAGTCATAACGACTTTGGAGTTATCATAGATTCGAAACTAAGCTTCGAAGAACATGGGATTTTAGTTACCACAATCAAAAAAGCTATGCGTCTTCTTGGGTTACTTTATAGATACGTTGAAATCAGAAATCTTTATCCCTATACTACAAAACTTTTGTTTCCCCTTCACTGAAAAACTGTTTACCCGTATGGTCTATAGCTAACCCTACGCTGCTTTCTAAGTTGGCTTTTAAACTTTTTCCTAGCAATGGTTAGGTTTCCCACTGTTCGCAACTTGGACAAAAAAATCACTACTTGAAGCATTGAACATTCAATCTCTAGAATATCGTCGTAAGGTGGCCGATTTCAAGTTTCTCTATAAAATTGTAAATGGACAAATCAGATGTGACCAACTATTATCAAACATATTTCAGAGTACCTACGTGAAGTACAAGATCCAAACACTATTTTGCCCTTCCATACCCAAGGATATCTCTAATAAATATATCTTTATTTTACAGATGACCCTCCCAATTCAATGAACTGGCTAGTGAGTTGGACATCACTTCCAGTTACAATGCACATTTGAGGATGGTTACTGAACGACTGAATCTGTAGTTTTAGCTCTGTATTGCTTCTAATATCTAGTTTATTGTTATTTTGTTTTGTTTGTTGCGCATTGTTATTTTGTCCAATATAAAATGGCTTACGCTGTATTTGGATACTTAATAAATAAGTAATGTTACCAATATTGCTGAATTACCTACATGAAACGTTTCTGAGACTACAGTGTGTTGTTAGGGCAGAGATTAGTGTTAGACATCAAACAGGTATTTGACTAATGGGAAAAACCCTGGAAACATGTCAGAATTCTATCAACATGTATGTCTCCACAGCGATCACTCAAGATTTCGCGATTGTAACCAAGGCCTTGTAAGGCAATAATAATAATAATAATGTTCTGTTCTAAAAATGCATTCAACTTGTTCCTTACGGAGACATTACAGTACTGCATTTTTTCTTTTAATTCGACTGGATTATTTTTATTGTAAATACTGTAGTAACTAATTTGTATGTTATGAATTAAATAAATAAAAGTTATTGTGTAATTTGTTGTAAGCAATATGCGGAAACAGAGTTTCTCAAACATTTTCTCGAAATTTGAAGGGACATCTTTGTATCTAGTACTCAAGGTGAAAGGTGTCTAAATGCTAAGACACTTGCGTATTGAAAACAAAGACTAAACGACGTTGGTTCGAATCCTGTTCTATCCAAGAGTTTCTATAATATAAGCTCATGTTATTAAAAGGGTAGTATTTTATAATGAAATGCGAGTTCGCATAGGATTCGTAAGAATCTAGTGCGCGAATGATATTAAAAGTGGAAAAACAGCAATATTGTGTTGAAGATATCGTCACACACCACACGCCATTTACCTGAATGTTCCCTTTCCGTTTTCTCCGTGTCAGAAACATACAACATAAGAAAATTTACAGCTCTTTTACAAAAGGTAAGGTTTAGTACAGCGGTAGCGTTCTCGCTTGTTAATATGCGAACCTGGGTGCGATTCCTAATTAAGGTGTATTTTTCGGTGAGGTATGGTATTTACCAGCAACGGAAAGCAATTGGAGTGATTTATCTCTTGAAACGGACTTTAAAGGCGAGATGCTAAATTATACGCTGTTAAAGTCGACGTCATTGCTGCGCGGTATCCTAGCAACCAGATCGACTTGCTTTATACACACGGAATAGCATACGAGTTTAGTATGGACGAAAAAGTGAAAACGGTTTTCTTAACATATTTATGACTTAATAGTTATATTATGCCTTATAATATGACTACATGCTTTGCGTTTGACTGCAGATACTATGCGTTATGTCAAACTTGTAAATTCTTCAGATTTCCAAAGGAAAGAATACATTACTGTTATGGACGGAGATGTGCAGTCTATTTACAAGCCATTTTCTTTTAGATTTGGTAATTCTATTTTGTTTCCGAAACTCTCTCTTTGTTAATACTTAAAGTTTCTAGTAACAACATTAAATGCCTTTGTGTATATTTATATTTTAATATGTTAATTGCATTCAAGGGGGTATGGATCAATTGTTTGTTGTTTTCAGTCTCTCTAGGATCAACTGGACGGCACAGTAGCATTTATAGTTCATGTCTAATTAATGTTTCACTAAGACATTTTCAGTAATTGTTTATATTTTTTACAACAGATTCTCAATCGATATTCACGCTACTGGTAGGTACTTTACCCATGTATAACATGAATGATGTAATTTTTCATCTCTCGGATTAAATAACGGAGATAAAGACAGTAATGGATAATTCTCATAATTCTAAAGGAACTGCAAATATCAGGTAAAAGCTAAAGTTTTAAAATAGATTTATTATATGTTATTATATTATATGTTTGCGCAACTTCTTTGTATGGAATCTAGAAAATAACTACGAGGACAGATTTCATGTATTGAAATAAGCTATACAGGATTCTGAGACTTATGTAACAGTGTTAGTTACGATAAAACTGTATATTTGAATACATGTAGCACAATAATAGCATCTGCAATGGCTAATAATACCAGCGAGAAGGGAATTAATTCCCTATTCTCTGATAATACTTCAAACTTCTCTAAAACTCGGTGTCAATAGTTATGTTACCTAAAGAAAACTATGTTTGATTTGAAATTACTTTTCTATTCTCAAGTTAGGAACACCTGTATCAGGCGTGGCCAACTTCTTTCTTTACGAGCGCCATTATATGATAATAACGGGTCACTTTTAGACAGAATTTGAATAACAGACTCGGCAAATTTTCAAGGCAATAGATGTATTTGATTGCTACCTTTGTAAAATTATTTTACTGTTGGAACAACAATATATCCGTATAATACTTAATTTTGATACCAGAGGTCAACTATCCTGACGGAGTTTTTTTTCCCCAGGGTTTGTCTTCAGCCACACCAGACAATCACGGGAATGGTACCTTCAGCTTAGGCCTTGGCCAACTCTTTCCGGTATCCTTTTACCCTGAGTCTTAGATACTTGAAGGCCATAATTATATTTAAATTCAAATGCTTGATTGTAATTATAAGCTTTTAAAGTAAATTTGATTAGATACTGTAGTTTTTATCTTATCGTGGGCTTCACAAATTACATGAGGGTCGCATGCAGCCCACGGCCTTTCTGATGGCTATGCCTGATCTATATTATGGCTTGTTTCAAAACACTAGAAGCAGTGTTCTAGAACATTGCATGGGAGTAACAAAAGTGATCGGTAAATTTACTGAGTTTTAAACTTAAAAAAAAAAAAAAACTTGTCATCTATACATGAAATAATATAAAAAAATATATGCTTAATCCTTGTACTCAGTGATTATAATATAGGCGATTCATCTACCGGTAACTTCACAAAAATAGATCTTAAGTGTAAATGTTCGCGTGTACCAAGGTAATGTGTTTGAGCAGAAAGTTATCCAGAAGTTGGTTTTAGGAGGATTCACGGGTTTTCGGGGTGGAGGGTCAAAGGTGTGTGTGGGCATGAAATGTATATTGAATGTACAAATGTACATAATTATGCCTAAAATTAGATTAATTCTGTCAAAAACTCTGAATTTGGAGAGGGTCGGACCTCTCGAACTCACTCCTAACTACGTCTTTGCATGTTTCATCCAGTTATTTCCTTGCATATTCGGACATGGTGATTGTTCTTTTACTCCATTTAGTGACGATAATGCTCCACTATATAGTCACTTTGACAATATTACTTTCATCCTTGCAAGGAATTTACAAACGCGTAATATGATGACGCCATTGCTATAATGCAACAGGTGGGTTGTCAGATTAAATACGATATTTCTTCTTATATTTCATTTGATCCGTTAATATTTTATACTTTTATTATCAACTGAACTTTGAAGTAAGTAAATAATAACAAATATCAATTAAGATGTGTCTAATTACAGATCACAAGCCTACTTTTCAAACCTCTCTTAAAATCCTATAGAGATTAAATGACAGGTTTCGTAGGCAACCGGTTGTTTAAAGCCAATATGGCGGCCCCCACAATTCTCAGTAGCAGACGACTTTAACAGCGTATTAGACAGTTAAGAAATTAAACCAATGCTTGTGTGTGGATGAGCCTAATAATAAATACATGTAATCAGTGGCGCCCATTCATTTCGAAAGAGGTCATGCAAGCCTTACCTCAGCAGGACCCACCCCCCTTTAGGTTGACCCACCCCAAGAAAAGACAGTGTATTTTCAAATACTGCATTTCATAGGTATTCTTTAATTTTAGAAAGGAAACATTTATTTTTAAGGATCACAAAATTTATTCACAGCAGAAGCAAACAAACAAACAAACAAAAAAAAACTAAAATATCTAGAGGTACACTGATTGGTACATTCGCCGCGTCTGAGCGTACATCATAGTTCGTAACACTAACATTTTTGTTAGTAAAAGGAAAATAAAGATGTGAGTGGACACCAGACTGAATTGGCGCTGTATGACACACCACGTCGACCAGTTAGATATGTAGCAAATGTGAATTTTAGGAGTACTCAACATTTGTAGCATTTCACATATCAGTGTCACTAAATAATCAGTTCTGTCGTAATCAATATCCTTTAAGGAGCAAACATATCAACCACTTTTTTCATATTCAATGGAGATGTCCCTATTCGTTGGCAATTGGCAAACCGTCTATTCGGTGCCTCCTATTCCCACTGTAGATATCAAATCAGTTTCGACTTAGAAAGTGACCTCTCAGTGGATATATTCGTTATTGGCAAGCGACAGAAAACTTCAGAAGATAATTCAGGTTTAGGAAAACAGTTTTCAGTTTTAACTTGCAAAATATTTTGGCAACTCTTCGAAAGGCTGCCAACACTGAAAGATTTATATTGTCCCAGAAGTTATATGATGGAACATCATCATGAGAATTAGACGACTCGTCTCCATCCATGTCCAAATCTACAATCGGCTTTTTTTTCTGTGAAGGTTGGCTAGGTAGATCAACGCCTTTTCTTCCGGTTTTTAACAGTTCGGAAAAATGGTTGACCTACCTATCTTCACAGCGAAAAAAAAACGTGAATGTAGATTTGGAAGTGGACATCGAAAAGAGTGTAACTCTCATGTTGATGGTCTCCTTCTGTTGAGTATTTGAGGAAATCCAAATCTCCCAGCGTTGGAAGCCTGCTCAAGAATTGTCAAAATACGTGGCAAGCTTAAACTTAAAACTGTTTTCCCAAACCTGTATTATGTTCTGAGGATAACTATTGCCAGTAACGAGTGTGTCCACTGAGACGTAATTTTATAATCTGAGATAGATTTGACATATACGATGAAAGGTGAGCGATTAGAGGGTTAGTTTGCCATCGCTAGCAAATGGGACATCTTCATTGACTACGAAAACCTAGTTGATATGTTTGTTACTTATAGGATAGTGCTCAAGACAAATCTGAAAAAGTTATATTCCTTTCAGCCTTCATCAATGACCAAATATTTTGTATAAATTGAGGTAAATGAAGCGAAACGAAACTTTCACATCATTCTAGATCTTAAAAAGGCATTTTTGCGAGAGCAACAAACATGCATTTATTGCCGTTGCAGGTGGCGAAAGACATATATATTGTACATCTATTTTGTCCTTTGCTATCATTCTTCTTCTTTGTTTGCAGTTTAAAAATTGAGGAAATTTGAGATTTAACACCACCCCTTCTATTAGAAAACGTGTTTTGGTTACGAGTAAATTATATCGCCGTAGGGGGACCAGAACTAGAATCATAATCCGGAGTAGGATGTAATAGGTTACCGCTGATATAAAAAGCATCATTTTAATATATTCGATGCTGACACCACTGTGTTGCATACTCTCTACTATGAACATTTATTCTTGTTGAGGTACTTTGGTTCAACCATATACACAAGACAGCTTTCTCCTCATGTTTTGAAGCGCATCAGAGCTTGATGAGTTTTTTTGTGCTGACTTTCAATGTGTTCTTCAGGTTCAGCAGCTTCAGTATTCTGTCTTATCATGAGTAGCCAAAATTCTAGCCAGCTGCTATGCATTTGATATTTATAAAACGTATCTACGTAATTAATAAGAATACTCGAACATGTGTAAGGCATCTTGTAGAAGTCATGGCCGATGAATAAACAAGCTACTAAAAGCAAACAATTTTTTGTAGAACTGCCTTTATCTTTATTGACAACTGTGATTCACATAAGTTGATACATATCTAAATGTAATTCTTGCTTAAATTTTCGACTTACGTACATCCTACAATAATGTGTAGAACCGAACCTAGCCCCGAGGACATATTTCAGATACGTCCATATACTTCGAACTCAAACAAGATATAATAAGAGAATTACAACCAATCAGGATCTTGAATCTATATAACAGTTGTTTATAGCAACGTATGCTAAAACAAACGACTGACTTATTCTTACACAAGAACAGTATTACCAGAAACTGAACGATCATAACACTTCATAAATCTGATAATATATATGGCAATAGCACCAGCTATTTTCTGTAAGGTTGCTGCTGCTATTGGAGGTAAAAAAAAGAAATTAGAACGTGTTTTTTTCTGTCCAATCTTTGACTGTGCGATTGTTCTAGGAATTGAATCAATCTTGTAAGAATAGTACCCTTTTTGATATCCAATTGGAAACATTTTCTACGTGGCTTTGGTTTTCGTTGGGTTTAAGTGTTCTACTGGATACTAAGTTGACCATAATGTTGCAGTTTTCTCTATTAAAATCTCAATGTCCTCTTCTGAACTACTAAGCGGTCTAATAAGGGGTTAAGGATTTTCATAGTTTTTTATACGCTTGGCGTTCTCAATTCTGATCTGTTGCTCTTCAATATTTTTAGTGCCTTAGCCTCTTTTGTTTTCGTGCTTACACCTCAAGATACAGCTGTGTACGCAACGTTTTTAATTTCTTGTATGAAGCTTTACCACTCCTATATTTCGCAATTCGAACTTGGCAGACTTACTCAAGTTCTACTGCTTGCCTTCACTCTGAGTTGGTAAACTTGATAGTGAGGTCAACGAAACCATTTTCATATCGTGTTAAGCATTTTCCCCTCGTAAGCTTTGAAAACAAGATCTTATCTAGCGCATACGGATTTGCGAGATGCTCGGTGATGATGGTCATCTTGACCGCCGTAGACTTCGCTGTCTTCTCGCTGCTATTCTTCTTTTGCATCTATCTTACTTCTTCCTCTTTACCGTGATCAACCGACCGCAACGCCCTAATGTGACTTTTCGCGAGAGAAAAACAAATATTTAAGGAACTGTTTTCACCGAAATCTCAATATGTAAAAAAATATATTTCTTAAAATTCTCTTTGCAAAAATACAAAATAAGTAGAAATCAGTCGTATGAAATATTTTTTTTACACAACAGACATAGCTAAGGTAATGCTTTAAAACTTTAATTGTATCACTGAAATTGATCAAAACGACACTTCCTCAGTGCGTTATGTTCCGATCATTGGTTAGTAAAATAGCTATGTTATCTACTTTTAACTCACAAATAAATGCTTCATTTTAGATAATATAGCTAACTGAAAGCTCACTTAACATTCTTCTAATTATATGAAGCATTAACTTCAAAGAAAATGTATCGAACATTTAGTGTTGGCGTAAATTCTAATACATATTTCACGTGCCTCAATCGAAATCAAACTGATTTCAAAATTGGCGTCGATAGATGAACACTGGTGCCACCCCGTTAATATTCACCAGTCAGAGAACAGTACATCGTCAATGACGTTTATTTTCTAAACCACATCTTCTTTTACAGCTTATAAGCTTTCGGCCTTTTTGCACACAGAAATAATTATACAATTCACAAGACACATTTCACATATCAGTGGCACTAAAGCATACGATTTTCCACTGAAGCACTGAACTATATGAAGCAAATATATCTATCACCTTTTCGTAATCAATGGAGATGTCCCATTCATTAGCAATTGCAATCAAGCCCTCTGGTCGGTCACCACCCATTGTAGATCTCAAATCAGTTTTGACTCGTTTTAATTTAGAAAATGACCTCTCAGTGGTAACACTTATTATGGGCAACGTGACAGCAATCTTCAGAAGAGAATAAAGTTTTGGGAAAACAGTTTTCAGTTTAGACTTGCAAAATATTTTGAAAATTTCTGGAAGACTGCCAACATTGGAAGGTTTAGATAATCCCAGATCCTCGTTATCATCCGACACACCATCATCAGAAGAACTCGGGTCTTTCTCGCTATCTATGTCCGAATCTACAATCCATTTATTTTCGCTGTGAAGATGCCTAGGTAGGTCGACCGTTTTCCAAAGTTCTTCGAAACAGGAAGGAAAGGCAATGTATTCCTTTCTGGCTTCGTCAAAGTTCACGTTTTTCCCAGAAATTGAGCTAAACGAAGTGAATGCATCTTCAGGTAAACCTTTCTTGCGGACCTCGGAAAGACGTTTCAGTGAGAGCAAACACAAATCTCTCAGAAGCATTAAAGTAGTAGCATTAATTTCTCCTACAAAGCGCTCCTTCATTTGTGTAATGGCCATATCAATGCTGGCGTAGAAAGTTTCCACCTTAAATGAATCTTTGGGGTGCATGATTGGCTCGCCATCAGCTATTTCGCCACGCATCTTATGTTTTCTCAAGCAAGTGTGACACAGAGGCTGAAATTCAATTTCAGTGTATTTCATGAAATTCTCCCCGTCTGAGACGACACTATTAAAGTTATTTCGGAGATCTTGATACTTGTCAGGTTTGTTTCAAGCATAGACATTGCATGCTGATAACAAATCTAAGTCCGGACTTTGTAACATTTTTGTGAAAGGGCCAATGATTTTAAAAATCCTAACAAAAGTTGTGGCAGTTAACACAAATCTCTCCGAAGTCAAATACGCAACAAACCCTCCTGCCTGGGCGCCAGCTTGTTTATGAGAAGGTCTTTCAATGTGTCGAATTTCCTCTATGGCTTCAAACAAGGCCTCAAATGGTATCAATACAGTTTCCAGAGCGTATGAATGGGACATCCATCTTGTGGTATTAACTCGCTTTAACCTTCTAATTCTTCGGTTAGGGTAATGCTTCTTTTGCTTTTCCTCGAACAAATGAACGCGTCTTTTGCTGTTGCTTATGAATGCAAATAACTTCTCTAAATTACCAAAAAGATCCATAGCATTCACAGAGGATCCGACGGAAGCAGTCACAATCAGGTTTAGTCTGTGCGCCCAACACCATACATATGGTGCCCTCGGATTTTGTTCCTTAATCAGCGCTTGGAGACTTCTGTACGGAGAACGCATATTCTATGCCCCATCATGTGATTGCCAAACAAGATCCGAGACCCAATCTGGACTATTTTTTTCTGAATAATAGACAAATCTTTACCAGTTGTTGTTGGTGATTCTTTCAAAGCCAAGAGTAGTTCATTAATATCACCCGTTTCTTCATTAACGTATCTTACTATAAAAGACACTTGCTCCTTCCTTGACTTGTCAAAGGAGCTTTTGACAGACACGCTGAACATCTTTACATATCTTATTTCTCGGCAAAATGTATTTCTAGGGTAAGTACAAATGATATCTATCAACTGGTTTTGTCGTCGCCATGACTAAAAGGACAGGTGACTTAATTTTCGTGGTAAACAGTTAAAGCGGTTAGGTACGTTGCCATCGTGTGAGAATGCTCCGCTAGTAGCACAAGATCTTTGAAATTTTCCCGTAGTCTACGTCAGTATCTCTCGATGCCCTCGAAATGCTAAACAGTGTCTGCCTAAAAACAATGTTATATCGATAAGCTGTTTCACAATAAGCCTATTCCTAGCAACTTCCATTGTTTTCATTTCCTTTATAGCTGGAAGAATTGGCAAGGAAGCATCACGGATTTTCCGTGCAAGAGTTGCTTCGATATGAGTATTAGAAGTCTCGTGGCTAATATTGCCCATGATTCCTGTATTCCATGAATAAAAACCAGTCGAAACAAACAAGCAGCTAGTTGTAAATAATCAATTCGAATGAATACAATAAATTTCAAACTCTTCAAAATTAAACCCAACTACAAAGTTCA
>JAGDQP010020324.1:4882-33453 GCA_022664845.1 Lepisma saccharinum | reverse complement strand
TTATTGTAACTGGCGAAAGTAGGCCTAACGGGTCGTACACCCTGGCGATTTCAGATAAAACCTTGCGTTTTGTCCACACTGTATTGGCCACAGGAGGGGAGACACTAAAACTGAATTCATCGGTGGACGGGGAGAACTGTACTCCAAGGGCCCGATTAAATATCATATTTGCGAAATCTGTTTAAGCAACGCAATGCAATTTCATTGACTAGAAGTTGCTACGCGTTTGCCGTGAGCTTGGCGACGGAATTAAATATTGTACTTAGTACGGCTTCGCAAGGGGATATTTGCGTCTTCTTATGGCAAACTCATAGCAAACATTATATATGTTTTGGCCAATAGGCAGTTTCGTTACAAACTTTCGATACAGACTGGCAGCCAATCAGACACTTCTAACGCGCTCACGTGGTGTAAACAAAGAAAATGGCGTATGTTTTTAATGATGTTTCTGAATTATGTTAGTGTTTTAATAAAGATGTTCTTACGTAGCATTATAATGCAGATTCACAGCATTTTAAAAACTATTGAAAATGTGACGGTGATCGATATTTAGTTAGATACTCCTTAGACTGAATCGATTGGTAAGAATATGTAAAGTGATTTACATTAGAGTAGTTTTAGCTTATCTAAAGATATAGGCCTATTATTTACTCGGTTTATAACTTAATATAATATGTTAGGTTAGCGTAGGCCATTATGGGGTCTAGAGGAGTATCTAAAGTTCCTTCCTGAAAGAATATTAGCTACTAAACCAAAGGTTATTAAAACTATTTCCAATTTATCACCCACAAACAGGAAAGTTTCGCTGCCCTTCAAATACATGCAATTATGTTTTCTCCTATTAAAAAGTCAACCTTTGCATTTATATAGCCTACTCGCTCTACATGAGCAATATCCGCTTTCTCTTCTCAGTTCAGCTTTAATTTGTACACCGTTTCGGTACCTGTACGGTAAAGATTATGATATCAGACACACTATGTATGTAGCAATAAGAGGCTAGAATTTCAGATAACAACACATTAACTTCCGTGTATAAAAGAAATTCGGTTTGCTATTTTGAAACGGAACTGAACCTAAACTTAAATCAGTACTGCGTAAACAGGATCAGTTATAATAACCACTCATTTAAGTGGTCTTACAAATGATCAACACCCCAATATGATAATCGTTTTAAAACTCGATCGTCAATCGATTCCGATTAAATAGTTCAATCTTTCCATGAAGTCAGCTCAAACTGATCCGGAATTGTTACAAAAATCACGGACAATATATCGAACGAGCTAGTTTTATATATACTTCACTCAAATGAGTCACTGCTAGGCTTAACAAAACTTGCTGAGTTAATCACGAAATAATTCTTACAATTAGGTACTCGTGTTGTATGGCGTCGAATATATTTCACAGTGACTTCCTCATTTCGCATTCGTAGAATGTAGAATGTGGTGCAAAATCAATGGGTAATGTGAGCGCAAGGACACAATATAGAAGGGCGTATGCGTCCTTGCATTCGGATCACCCCTTGCTTTTATATCACACTCTGCATTCTACGCATTTGAAATAGTGAAAGTAACAACGTTTTAATAACACAGAACGCCATGTTACGGAAGTATCTAATATAGTAAATTACTAATTGTGAAGATACTCTGGGAATACACTCAAATTCTGTAGGTACTTGATACATGTTAATGTTTCGCATTTCGTTTTTTATTTTGTTCACAAACAATACTATGTGGTTCTAAATGACCTGAAATACACAAAAATTGTTTCAGATGCTATCTGAACATACATGAAAGGCCATATAATGACATAGTTTGAAAAAATCAATTCCCACACAATGTACAAAGGTACCGGTACGGTATTAGTACAAATACATTCTTCATGGTACGTGTTTTCAAACTGCGTGCAGATTAAAATTTCACGTTTGTATTTAATGTCCATATTCTTACTGAAGAAAATAAATAAGAACGTTCTCCTGAATAATTCATTAAATGCATGTGCTTACTTCACAAAAATTAGTCCTAATATATAAATAAAGCCAGTGACGTAACATTAACATGTATAAGGTATTTACTAGAGTTCATATCCTAATTGAATAGTGTCTCCTGCTTCTACTGTGAGTGGGAAGGACATTGAAATTATTATTTAATCATGCCACTCCGTTCCGTTTATATTTTCACCAGTTAATTTTAGCTTCATACTAATATATTTATCGAAGCCAGTCAATACAAGTCGGCCTGTAACTGATTTGCGACCAGAGTTTTGTGGGCGCAAGTTTCGCCTTTAAAATCCCAGTTTGCTGAACGTGACGTCACTGCCAAAGTCAAGCAAGTTGATATTTAATACCGTTTCTCGCAAACAAATTGCAAACTTTTCCTTGCGTTCACGCAAGTCGATATTTAATGAGGCCCCAAGCGTTTTAATTGTGTTGTCCACATGGAACTTAAAGGGAACTTCAATCTCACGCATATGACGCGGCACTGCCTCGAGAACTTCCGGTTCACTCGAAGACCACTTCCGTAATTCGAAACCACCCTTTTGACAGAGTTCGATTAATTGCTGTTGCAGTTCGATTGCTTCTTTGATACTAGCCGCGCCCCCCAGATAGCCATCAACATAGAAATCTCTCAGTACAGCCGCTGCTGCTGTGGGGTAATTAGAACCTTCATCCAGCACTAATTGTTGTAGACCTTGTAGCGAGGAAGCTGGAAGAAGCAAGGCCATAAGTCACTCTGAGTAATCGGTAATCTTCTATGGGTACCGCAGGGGAGTCTCGCCAGACAATCCGTTGAAAATCTACGTCGTCCTCATGCGCTTTTATACAACGATACATTTTTGATATATCAGCCCTTAGGGGAACACGGTGGCCACGAAAGCGCACTAAAAACGGGAAAATGTCGTCTTGTAGCCGTCCACCCACCATCAACTTGTCATTTAAGGAGAAGCCTGACCCGGTGGCCACGCTTCCGTCGAACACAACTCGTAATTTTGTTGTTGAACTGGAGGGCTTTAACACAGCGTGATGTGGTAAATAACAGCTGACCTCGGGGATTATTGGTTCCTTCTGTGGAGATACACGTTCCATGTGCCCTAAATCTATATATTCTCGCATAAAGTCACAATATTGTTGTTGCAGATCGGGATGTTTTGCTAATTTGCGCTCCATGTGCAGCAACCTGCGGACCGCGATTTCTCGAGAGCTACCTAATGGAGCAGATTTCTCCTTGAAAGGCAGACGAACGACGTATCTACCCTCATCATCACGTTGGTGTGTGTCCGAGAAATGTTGTTCACACTCTTTCTCTTCTTTGGACATGTGAGTTTGGGAAGGAATATTTTCGAGTTCCCAGAACCTTTGCAATGTTTCTTCTATTTCGCATGAAGCTCGATAGGAAGCCACTTTGATGTTTCCACTTGTGGGGCCTACATTACCACAAAGAACCCAACCTAATGCTGTTTCCAGCGCGATCGGCGTGCCAGCTGGCCCGGTGCGCTTGCCTCCTAGCATAAGGATAGGGAATATGTCCGCACCGAGAAGCACGTCAATGGGGCCTACGATATTGAAGCTAGGGTCAGCTAATTTCAGTCCCTTTAAATGTGGCCATTCGGGAACGCTTGCTTTGGAAGGTTGCAAGTGACTTTTGGTACCACTATTGCCCGCGTTTGTAGCATCTCACTTTTATCACTTAACGGCTCGAACACTAAGTCCACCATTGCACTGGCACTTCCTACACCTTTGCCCGTTATTCCTGAAATTAAAATGTTTGATTTTATTTTCGGTAACCCTAGCTTCTGCACGCAGGATTCCCTCACGAATGTAGTTTCGGAGGCGGAGTCCAACATTGCTCTGAAGGGATGACACACTCCGTCCTTGTCCTTTATTTTTATTATGGCTGTGCACAATAACACGGGAGGGGCACTGGCTTCAGCTGTCAGAGCTGAAACGTTTTGTTCACCTGTGGGAGAGGGAGGGGGAGAACGCCCTTCGCTTCTCTCGTAATGTAGAACAGTATGGTGCCTTTTGTTGCACCTGCGGCAGTTCGATGATGCACACACGTCTTGGCGACACGCCTTGCGTAAACAATTAAAACAAAGACTACGTTCTTTCACAAAATTGACACGTCCCGTCACTGACAGTTTCAAAAATTCAGAACATTTGTACGTGGGGTGGGTCGTGTTACACATTTCACACATAGTCGGCTCACGCTGGGCAGCTGTGAGGCAAGATGATGATATTCTTTTGTCTCTTTGCTTTGTTGTTTCGTGATTCGGCCTTGGTTTACTCGTTCCTACCAGGGAGAGCGCACGGGCTCTATTTTCGAGAAATTCACAGAGCTGTTCGAAGGCTGTTCACTCGTATTTAGAGAGAGTTCCCATTGCCGTCGCGATTCATTGTCTAATTTGTCCGTCGTATGATACACCAAAATAGTAGACCAATGTTCAATCGGTTGCTCTAACACTTTAAGGCAACGCGTACACTCTATCGTAGCGTCGATTAATTTACGTAAGCCCGTGGCGGACTCTTGCTGGAGAGAGGATTGATTAATCAACCGCTTCAGTGTTGCATTAACTATCTCTCTCTTGTTGTAGTACCGCGCTTTTAGAATACCGAATGCCTCGTCATAGTTGCTGTCCGTGATCTGCATAGATTGGATTAGTTGCGCTGGCTCCCCCCGGAGGGATGTTTTTAGGTATTGTAGCTTTTGCGCTCCTGATAGCTTGTCGTTGTTGTGTACAGAAGCGATGAAAAGATCGTGGAACGAAAGCCATTGAACTAAATCGCCTGAAAAGGTAGGCAACTGCAGTTTGGGAAGAAGCTTGACTTCGTTCGTATGTTGTAGCTCACTTGTTGCACTTGGGGTAGGGGTAGTTGGATGCACTTGAAGATTCAGTAGGGTAATACCAAGCTTCAGAACAGAACGTTCGTCTAGTTTCGCTATCTCCTCTTCTTCCGTTCGGAAATCTTCGTCGGTAGAGACCGCTGTAACTTCGTTTAAAAGTTCCGCGCACTCCCGTTGCAGGTCATTGACCCTCTCTTTGTAAAGAATGATTGCGTTTGAGTCGGCAACCGTTAGAGCCGCGATCGCTTTCTCTTGCCTTGTGATTTTCGATTTTAATGTTCTCTTTTTGATCGCTACTGGATCCATAGTTTGTGTACTGTTTATGCAATAAGCAAAAATAAATACACACACAGTCACTGATGATGCTCACTGTTCAGACACATACACACTGGAATGCACATTTTATTCCGGCTTGTGGAGGACCATATGTTCGCGCTTTCCCAAACGAAGGTATTTCGTTTTACGCGAATAAATAAATGTTCACCAGATTTAACTATAATAAAGCTTTAATGTAATGACTGTCTAATTTGCACACAAACTGTAGCTAGGCTAATTATATTAAGATATGTTAAGTAAAGGCTCACGAACACAGAGACTCTCACACACGAGACGCGCTCTTCAAACACCACGTTAACACTACTTAAGCACGGGGCTAGCCTCCCCATCCTCAGCTCTCACCCCTCTAAGAGGGTACCGTTATTTACAGGAAAAAGCCAAGCTTGTGGCTGGAACAAGCAACATTTGAAAACAAGCCCGTTAAACGGCAGGGAAAAAAATAAAAAAAATGAGCAGGGCAGAGAGGCCCAAACAACACTGAAGGGGCGGCGCCAGAGATAGGGGAAATTTATATCTTTAGAACTACTAGAACTAGAAAGGTGATTGAGATGTCGTTGGAGAGGTCTCGACAAGACGAGTAAAAACCGGTATCATTCATCCAGATATTAGGGGCGGTTACCGAGTTTCGGGGGAGAATTTTCAACTTTGGAACTACTAGGGCTAGGAAGGTGGTTGTGTCTTTGGAAAGGTTTCGGCAAGATGAGTTCAAGCCCCAATCATTCATCCAGAGTTTCTCGAGTTTCGGTGGGGGTCAACTTTGGAACTACTGGGGCTAGGAAGGTGATTGAGGTGTCGTTGGGAAGGTCTGGTTGAGATGAGTCAAATCCGTACAAATCATACACATTGCAGGGGCGGTCCTGGATATAGGAGGCAGTTTATAACAGGAAATACTAGGGTTAAAAAGGTGTTTGAGGTGTGGTTGGAAAGGTGTAGCCGCAATTTCTCTAACAGAACATTAATAATCTAAATACGTTGCTCACTGCTGAAGCCTGGCGATATCATGTATGCATGCACTGGGCTGGGCTAGTCCAAGTGGGCCCGCTTCACTTATTTTATACACGTAATAATTACTTTCATCCTTGCTGGTATCGCAGAAGTAGACTTATTGTTCGAAGTGTGAGGTAGGACACTGTAGATTACGTTCCGTAAGAGACTTTCTTTTTTAAAAAGAAAAACCTTTCTAGGGAAATTGCGCTGCTTTAGAATTCTGGGAGTTATCTGCATTTGATTCCATCACAGAAAGGGTGTAAAGAACTAGCGTTTAAGAAATCAGTCATGACCTTCCGTCCTGGTTGTCAGCCCTCTCAAAGTAACGTTATTTTAAAGAACTTCTACTTGATCGCGAAAATTCTTCTGTAATGGTCGTAAATTCCCGCTTGATAATGTTTTTCAATTCTCGTAATATATTTATAAATACAAAATTTCTGCATACGTAAGTTTTAGGATTCTACACAAATAATGCTTATTTTATTATATTTACATTTATGTTCTGACAACTACGCCCTAAACTTCTTCTGGCCGTCTCAGAAATGGTACAGATTCAACATGCCGAGAAACACAACTTCTTGAGCAACGAATGAGAAAATAGAGGTTAGGTTTCTATTTTAAATACTATTCATTCCTCTGATGAGAAGAGATGGCAACAATTAGTTCCAAGCACGTAGCTACGAATCCTCACTTCGATTCGTGGAATGTTGTGGATCTGCATGGAAATCGACTATTTCAACTTGCGACGAACATCTTCGCGGCTTCCTGCTGCGTGTGTGGGAATGACGTGAAAGCTATCTTTTCGTACGAGATAACTTGGCTTGTGTTGGAATAAGAAGAGTTTAAGTAGTATTGTTTTGTAATTATATTATTTTTGAGAAGAAAATGAAGTCGGGATAAATTACGAAATAATTTAAATTTTTATTTCTAAGAAACTTGCACGTGAGTAGTTTCATGAATGGCTCTTTTGATCTTTGAACGATTGCGAATGCTAAACTTCAGGTAAGAGTGAGTAATTGGTAAGTTACTAATGCATTTAATTCAATCAGGAAATAAAATTGTGGAAAATATTATACATTATAAGAATGTCTGGTGTAATACCATTGCCAATGTATTAAATCAGGTATTATCTATTCTTAATGCCTGACAAAGTATGAAAAAGAAACGAATCTAACCTAACTTTAACTTATCTAATCGCATGCTCTTTCGATACTCCCCCGGACGAGACATTACTATGTTCAGTACATTATCTGATTTCGAAGGACTACAGACCTTAAGCCTAATTAAAGATGACTTAAACTAAGTTAAGCTAATCGAACCTAACCTAACCTTCACCTTGTGAACGATTTGGGGAGTATCTAGCCACCTAATCTATCCTAACATAGAATAGAAGGATTCTACATTTTATACTACTGTAATTTTTCTAAGAACATCAAACATTGTATGGAATACCTGTTTTTCTACATTGCTTGTATAATACAAAACACGATTATACTTAAGCGAAATATTTCCAAAATTTATTAAATAAAAAAAAAACACCTGTCACGTTCATTGTTCACAGCAATTTCCATTGATTGATTTATTTATGGGCTTTAGACATCATAGAATCAGGCCGGGATGTTGGAAAATCGTCCAGGACTTAGTTATTAAGTATCATTTTGACATTTGCCTGGTGTGACAGGAAAAACCTGGGAACACCTGTGAGGAATGGTGTCCGCTGTCCCAGGACCTTCTAATTGCTAAGCCTACGTAGCACATGCTATGTAAAATTATGTTACTTCCCGATAAAGATACAATGAAAAATATAATAATATACAACTGAAAATGATTACCACTTGTGATTATAAAAACCCAAGATACATAAGATTTTCACAGTTTTCACGCATTACGTAACTTAACTCTGCAACGCTTACCTGGAGTGCTGAATAAAAAGTAAAAAGCAAAACGTTTAAATTAGTCCTCTTGTTTTGGTTAAACACAACAAACTTAATGATATAAATTGCGCGCGTAATTGACAGCTGATTCCCATTAGCTGTTTCACAACATTCTCGCCTGTAACGTCATATGCGCACTTGGACAAGATTTCGTTCAGGGCGCAGGATAAGTAAGCACCCGCTGTTCAGAACGAACATTTGGTTGCATATGAATGGATGCCCCAAAGCTAATAAATAAACCTTGTTTCTGATCTTGAAGCTGAGTGTTTCAGTGAGAATCAGGTGGAGGAAATTTCCTTCCTCCTACAAACTTCCCGGAGATTCAACACATCTCCCACTTGGCAAATACTTGTAATTTGTAATTTCCTTTATTTCAGCAGGTGAGGTTCAGCTAATAGCTGTTCTTCCACCTAACCCTTGCCAAATCATATAATGAAAATACTTATATAATAATTTTAAAAATCACACACACGCACATAAATACATAATAGAAAAAAGACAATTAAAAAAACGTAAGTGAAAAGTGCCATAGTTTAGCACCATAAAATCGTTTGAAAGTTCAATATACAATGGTAATGCATATATAATAATTGAAAAAATACACACAAAAATAAAAATAAAATAAATAAAACGTACATGAAAAGTGCCTTATTTACACAACACTATAAAGCCATATTAAATTTACATTTCACTAGGAGAAGAGCATTGTCTTTGCTGATTAAGTAAATGTGTACTTACAAGAGTTTTGAATTCAGTAAGCGTTTTTGCACATGTAATTGCATTTGGCAAGGAATTCCAGGATTTCGCAGCTGGTACAGAAACGGTTCTTGTTGTTTGCGTGAGTTTGTATCTTGGAACATCTTATGTTGACCTATTACGTGTAACGTACTTATGGATACTAGACCTAGAGATAAGGTTTCCATGGAGATAAGCGAGTGATTTCTTGTGAATTATGTTGTGAATTGTGCAACAGAAACGAAAGAACCTTCTTCGATACATTGTCAAAATATTGTTCTCCTTTAATACAGGGAGAATATGTTCGAATTTACGAAGGTTGAAAACAAACCGAATGCAGGAATTTTGGACTTTTTGAATAGATCTGACTTCGTTGATTTGAAGGGAAGAGCCATATACGGTATCACCGTAATCAAACAAGGGCATAATTAGTGTCTGTATTAGATTCAATTTTGTTTTTGCCATGAGCAGGTCACGTGATCTATATAGGCATCGTAAGTTATTTAGTGCACGTGAGCATACATTAAATACTTGAGGATACCAGTTAAGATTTTGGCCCATTAATAATCCAAGATTTTAAATACTAGATGAATATTGGATGGTATGGTTACTCAGTTTTATGTTTAATTCCGATGGCTTCAGTTTCTGAAGTTGGGTAGCTGTTAATATGACTGTAAAGGTACATTTTGATGGATTAATGATTTACCCGTTCTCGCTGCACCAATTGTGTTTAGAAGATCTAATGTTCGCTTCATATTTCCTGGTGGGGATTTAATAAATAACTGCGTGCAGATTTACTTGAGGGGAGTATCAGCGTAACAGTAAATTTGGGCGTCTTTAACAAACTAAATCTGACACATACAAAGAAAATAAAGTTCGACCTGTTGATCCCGAGAAACGCCTCTTTTCAGAGACAAAGGCTCAGAAATTTTAATGTCAGGAGACTTCAGAAAAACACGTTGTTCTCTACCTTGTAAATATGATTTGAACCAATCAATACTTATGGTAGAGAAATTATAGTGCTTCATTTTGGCTGTTTGGAGACATTTTTTTCAGTTACTATTGATAAGATTGATACTACAGATATTGGTCGTAGCTCATTAAGTGATGTGACAGTAAGTTTTTCTTTGGCAGTGGTAATATCTTAGTTCTTTTCCATACATTAGGGAAACAGCTGGTACTAAAAGAGTAAGTTATAATATGTCAGTCGTGACAGTATGAACGGTAATGAGAGTTTCAGCATTTTAGTTGTTATTTCGTCCAACCCTGCCGCATTTGATTTAATGCTGTATACAGCCTGTACGTCATTTTCATTTACGGGGAGTAGGGAAAATTCGTCTTTAACCTTCTGAGATACATTATTAGAATACCATGCTATCTGTGGACGAAGATCAGTTTTAGGTACAAGGGCATTAGATGCTAACACAAAATGATTGTTTATAACATTCGGGTCGTTAAACTCCTTCGGGATAGATTGATGGGAGTTATTTCCTATTCCAGGTTCACGCAGAATTTTCCATTTAGCTCTATTATTTTTTCCAATGTTAATGCGGTATGAAACATATGCCCGTTTCTCTTATCAAATAACTGACGTAGTGAAATTGCGTAACCCTCTATATTCTTCCCAAATGAGCTTGCAGTCTGGTTCGTTTGAATTTACGGAACGCGCCATCACGCAGTTTTATTAGCAATTCAGTATTACTTGAAATGAATGGAAGTTTGTGTTTATTAATTTTTACAATTTTAATAGGCGTATGTATATCCATAAGATCTCTTAAGGAGTTCTGCAGAAAATTAACTTTACCTTCTAATTCTTCGAATGTTGTTACGATATTCCAGTCAATATATTATGCAGATGTGTTAAATTGGTGTTCTTCTACCGATGCAAAATTCCTGTAATATATAGTTTCAGGTAACATTTTACTTGGACAGACTATATTGAGTCTTGCGTAAATTAGAAAATGGTCAGATGTACTGTTAGGCACACCAACCCCATGGGTAAGAATGGTGTTCGTGTTATCTGTAATAAACAGATCAAGTAAATCTCTGTCTCAGTGATTTTTGTAGGTTTGTCTTTTATCTACATGAGATTAAAATTATCTAAAATAACTTGTAAATAAATGGTTTCTCACTTACGTCAAACATGTTAGTCACAATTGAGGTCTCCAGTAATATACAAGTGATCAACACGTGGGTAAATATTTGTTATTAAATCTTCTAAAATATTGAATCTAGAGTAGGGTATGCTAGTAGATCTATAGAGGGAGATTATACCTAAAGTTTTGGAATTAAGACTGGCAATTATTGAAATATATTCAACTTCGCTGACCTCATTGTTGTTTAACATCTTCACCTGCAAATCATTATGGTGATACAATAATATACCACCACCTTTTGACGTCTATCCTGTCGAATTACGCGTACATTATAGCCAGGGGTGCTTACTACCTCTGAATTCACACGTACATCAAGCCAAGTTTCTGTGACTACGAATATTGTGCATTGGTTGCTCAGAACTACATGCCTCACTTCATCCATCTTAGGAACAAGGGAACGTACATTGGCGTGCGTGATGGTAAAATTAGAAATTGTTGTATCAAAGTATTAGAGTGACCTATAGACATTGCATGTTGATCTCTTTAAACATTTTTCCCGCCATCATCATCGGAATCTGAGATCTGATATCTAACATAATGGAAATTCTGCATATTGTTCTTTAAAAATGATACTTGTACCTGTAAGCTTTGGATTTAGCTCTCCTGGGTAACACAATTTTTACACAAAATATATAATATTGAATAATATGAATTACAACTAACACTGACATTGCACCTATAAACTAACGCTTTGAAATTTACCAATTTTGATATGTTTTTATAATATACAGGCACATATACGTGACATACATAACTAAATAAACCTTGCTAGTAACGTAATTATATGAGCGGTCCTATGCCAAAATGCTTAGTATCACTGTCGTCATTTTAGTTCTGTAGGGAGAATGCGACACATATGTAACACGCAAAATTAAAAAAGTGAAAATAAAAGAAAACATACTAAATACAGTAAGAACATGAGCCCACACTATAGCAGAAAGTATCAAAACTACAGAATTAAATAGTCACTAATTCACAACTTTCCGCTCAGCAATCACTAACCATTTTTTTTTTTTTTTTTTTTTTTTACAGTTCCAGTTGTAATCTGAATGAATATTCAGTTACAATCTTATGCTGAATTGCTTGACTTTGAAAAAAATTATTTCTTAATCAAATATTTCGATTAAAGGGGAAACGTTGGAAACAATGTATCTTTAATCATGCTTTGTCATTGATAATTAACATTTTCTCATAATAATTTAATTATTTTATGCTTTTCTATGAAGTTTTATAGATTTGCCACTTATTTTAGTAATGTTTTCGCTTTTCCTTTTTTCTTTGTGTTCAAAACAGAAAAGTCCCTAAGTTAAAACAGAGTGAGAAACTTGTCGCGACTCTAGCCTTTGTATCAACGATCGATTTTCAATACTCCAATATCCTTATTTGGTATTGTACTCTAATATGTGTTGTTACGTATACTAACCTTTGTATTCTGCGAACGTTAATAAGGTCGATTCTGTATGGTTATTTCCTTATGTATATAAACATTAACTACTATTACGTGACAATCCTGGATTTCTCGTGCAAAGCCTTATGGGCAACATAGCATTTTATACTATCGATGATTGCACGGAAAGCCAGACCAACTCTGTATCTTGAAATGCAAACTTCATGTCTCGCTCAGCGACATTCTTGCGGGAAGAATTATCTAAGTAACGTTGGCCAATCGTTGAAGTAATTCTATAACGTTCCCGTGAAGTGCATTGCGATATATCTGATCCATGAACTAGTAGATGTCAAGGACCGATTGTCTGATATCACGAATACAGAATCTCGACTAGTTTAAATGCAGTTGTTAACTTTCGATTTAGCAGTTGAATCGCAAGGCAACTCTTGTCAAGTGAACACTGCCATATGAACGCTCGTTTACCCTCTATAGCTTGAACGCCCGTGATAGTAACACCTGATAAAGTGACCATGACTCAATGTTGGTGGAAGTCCTTGCAAAAGTGAAGACACGGATCGATATTTTCTTTTTAATATTCCTAACGTGATTAATATGTTGGAGTATATGTGTACTTGAATTAATATTTTACTGAAACTCCAAAGTTCAAATGAACTTCTGTTTTCTTACTCGTAACAACCGAACTTCATCATGCTACGCGCGTGGATACTCTTACTTGCGGAGCTCGAGTGTAAGATTTACAATGGCATACTCCAGTTCTGTTGTGCGTCTCTGACGACATTCACCAATTTAGTTACATCTATTGCATTTAAAATGTTACTTGGTGTTTTTGAAAAGAATAGTACTTTACTTTTGTTTGGTGAAATTTATTTCAAACCAACTCATTCATAAAACATTTGGCTACCACGAGAACGATATAAAATTCCTCGTACGAACAAGATGAACTAGTGAAGGTTTTCCTTTGCCTTTTTGTACTGTGTTACGATTGCTGAAGTGGAGCAAAATTGTCAAGGAACGTCCGTCGAGGGATTTCATCAGTGGAACTTCCTTAACGTTATTGTGACAGTGCAATACCCGCCCCCTTCTTTCACTTCATCTTCTTCATCTTCAAGCATTATGGAAGCAACACAGTATTGGAACAGCTAATGCAAACTTGTGTACGTGAGTATCTTGAAATGTAGCTAGAGCAAATGATTTTCCTTCGATACAAGCGCTTGCAAGCTGAAGTCAATTGAATAATAATCACAAACTGAACTTTCCTTTCGAATATATCTAAGTGAAATAAATATTGTTCAGAGCTGAATAGGCTCGCGCGCTTAGCGATGTGTGTAATTGCCTGTAATGCTTGTTTATTTCTTTACGACATGTGTGTATTAAATATGTTCAATATATTGTATGTTTACTTTAACCCGGAAACGGAAAAAGTAGGATAATTACTTGCATGCTAATATTAAGATTATCATTCTTCATTATTGTACCGGTACGTCTATTCACAAGTTACCATTGATTTTCCTCTAATCGTCCTCACACTAAAACTACAAAGCCGCATATTTCACATTACCAGTCTCATTCAGGCTTTAATGAATATTTCAATTAGTGATGCCTCTACACTAACTTTCATTTTACTGAAACCAATTGTCTTAGTTTGTGTAAAAGGTTGTGGTGCTATTGTATTTGTCAAAGTTTAAGTTTAAAGCAGGATAAAGCAAAGCACAGCATCTCCACGCTTTCCGAAGGGTTGCAGAATATAGCTGACATTTCTGCTAAGAAGTGTAATGAAACGAAACCAGTGATAATTATATCGTCACACAATGAAAAAGACTAATACGAGAGTGAACCGATTTAAATAAATAGTTTAAAATAATCATGATTCGCACTCATCTAGCGTAACACATAACACTTGCACTGTAGTTTAATTAGCACATGACTGAAAATACCTTTGATTGTTATAGTTCGAGTTTGGAAGGCAAGTCGATCACAGAGATGTGTACAACCGATTGCAACACTTTTGCTTACAGGGTTTCAAGCAGTGCTGGGGATGCGAGCGACATACTATATCCCTTGTACTCAAGTTTACGCCTAGCTTCTTTTGAAAAAGTTCAAGTGCAAAATTGTCTGTATTTTCTCTTTCCTTTTCAGGAACACCGAAAATTCGCAAACTATTCCTGCGTTGGTATATCTCTAAATCTTGTAAATGTTCTTGTAGTTCATTTATTCTCTGGTCTCGCTCTGCTAACTCTTTTCGTAGATCCTCAACTACATCCGTAGTAAAGTTTAAGTTTTCTTCCAAACGTTTCACTACAATGTTTGACACAGATTCAACCACAGCATCCACTATTACCTTTATAATTTCAGGCATCTGTACAGCACGTTTTACTTCTTAAACTATTTACTTCATTATTTCAGTCTTACCTGTAGCAATTGGCGATTTGGATCTGTTAGAGCCACTATTGGAGCGAGTGCATGGTGGTGTCATTTTTCAAATATACTGTTAAGGTTCAGCTAACAAACACTAATTATATGCACCGACGCTACATTTTTACTTATAAATTTTGTGGATTAAACCGTGCTACTTTAGATGTATTTATATGACTTTACATTTATGATTTTACTGGAGCTGACGAACTCGTACGTCTAGCGTGCCGCCATCTTGAAGAGCAAAAAGTGTGGTGGAAGAAACTTCCATCCTCCCACAAGCTTGGCGGAGATCGCACTGCTAGCAATCTCTCACACAGGTCTAACACTTGGCGGAGCGTCTGCACTCTCTCCCACCGGACTGGTGGAGGTTTCTACCACCTCCCACGGGATGACTGTTGGAAGAGGCACTCTGATTTGCCTCCCACACGGTAGAAGCTGATAAGTTTGATTCCTGCAGTGCTGCTTTCAAGGTATAACGGAGGGTCGCGGTAGGAAGTTGGCAGAGTATGAGGTTACTACATAAGTACGGTCAGTCCCCAGTCCCGTTATAAAGTTCATAAAAATTTCAAGAGTTCTATCCGCGCCGATTGTTTTCTTATTTGTTTGTTGTTGAGAGAGTTTCATGTTATAGATTTAGATGTTCAGTAGCTACAGCCATCAAGCGACTTCAACAATCGAAGAAAACGAAAACTAACAATTGGCATGTACAATTCTTGAAGTGATTATGAACTTTTCTTCGCTGAATGTTTGACCTCTTTTGGCTTAAATTTGCAGCAGCAGCATTGCGATTTCGTGCAACGAAAAAGAAGCGAGGCATACGTAGATAGTGCTGCGATCTAGCGTTAGAGATCGTTGTTTTACACGCGTGATCTAGTAGCGAAAGTCGCAGACTTTGGATCAGCTCTGAGACAGACCATTCTGACTGTTGTTGTCTTCTATTATTTAGCCTACCTCAATCTTAGCAGTAACAGTAAATACTGGGCCTAGAATAAAAGCCTTCTCATATTTATCTCGGTCGATGAGCCCACCGTGAGTCGTCATCCCATATATTCGTGGCGGGCTTTGGCCATAGTTGCTTAAAAACTGCATACATGTAAATTAAAGTGCCATACATGTAACAAATGATGCCTTCAAGTTACTAGGATTCGTAATTAGGACGGGAAGAAAATTCAACAACGTATCAACATTGGAAAAAATTTACTATGCTTATGTTCGCTCCAAGGTAGAATATGCTTCTTCTATTTGGAATCCATATCAATTGAAACATTGCCAACAATTAGAGAAAATCCAATCAATATTTCTTAAATTCCTGATTTTTAAAGAAACTCGAATCTATCCTGCTTATGATGTCATTAAGAACTTTAATATTTAGAGCTTAGAACAAAGGCGCAACATTGCTGATCTGTTATTTCTTCAAAAAATTGTTCAAAATACCGTAAGTTAGATTGTATGGATTTAGTTTCGACATTACAGTTTCGTGTCCCATCATCTAAAACTCGCGTTAATAATACTGGTCTCTTCCACTTTAAAAAGGCAAGAACCAATATCTTGATGAGGTCACCAATCTGAAGAATTTGTACTATATAATATAACAAATTCTGTGCATTTCACAATAATCTGGATGTATGCTATATGTTGCCTAAAGAATTTAGATATGCAATTGTCAATAAAGTCTGTACAACTACTTTGTAAAGCTCAACACTATAAGTAGGTCATTGCCTGTTGTGTTGTCACTAAATAAATAAATAAATTAATTAATTAAATAAGTCAAATAAATTTTGAGCAGAACTTTTCCATGATCAAAGGATGGAAAATTACTTAAGATATGAAGAACAACAAAGTGGGCGTCTGAGTAGGTGAGAAGAAACAGATGTTTACACTGGAAACCACGCTTCCCCTTACATCAAAACTCTAGATGTCTGTGAAACCACGTTTTGAATAGTCCTAAATTCTGAGTTCGAAATGTAAGCATGTTGAACTGAAAAATATATTTTTGGACACCTTTTCTTCTATTATTTTTTTTCTTACATTTTTAACCAGACTAATAGAAATTCGAAAGTTTTTAACTTACTCAACCTCCGTGGTCAAGGGGTTAAGCTTATAGACTTCCGATCAGCACTGGACCGTAGTTCAGGTGGTAGAGCGTCAGATTACGAATCAGGCTGTCCGGGTTCAAATCCCGGCCAACAAACTGGAAATTTTCTTCAGTGTTCCCATGAGTTGCGCTTGAGGTACACTCAGCATAATTTTAAATTGAGTACTATGTCCTTGGTACTGCTGAGTACCTTGGGAGGTAAAGATGGTCGAGCGAGAGACTGACCACACTACCTCAATTCCAGCCGAAGGGTAAGAATACCTGGAACGCTACATCCACACCCATCCCCCAAGCGCCGTTTACGCCATGCGAGCATTGCAGAAGTAATACCTTTACCCAAGGGCGCCGATCCCGGGGGGGCTTTGGGGACCCTGGCCCCCCAAAGTTGAAGTGCGTCCCCCTAATGGGGGGGCCAAATGAGAAGGTTAAGTTGGTTCTCCTATTTCTACAGTACATGGTCTTTCGTTTTTCCCTTCTACTAAGCTTATCTTCCTTTGGGAAATCTATTTCATTAATAAATTCCTCCCTGAAACTTGCGTGCTACAGTACTTATATAAATTACATCACGTATAATGCCCCTCGCCTGGCTAAAGGAGTTAATTCGTGCATTGCTTGTGTTGTTTCTGGAGTTTCGTGCATAACATCGATAAAGACCATTTAGTAAAAAAAGAAAAGAAAGAATGAAAGAAAAGATAAAAATGTATTTTCTGTCGTTTATCCCTCGGAACGCCAAGATCGGGAAGAACGGGTCACAAATGACCCATACAGTCAAAATAATATTTTTGTCCATTAGTCATTAAATGGAAGAGTGAAATTCTGTGTACTCCGCATACTGTCAGCAATGTAATAGCTTCATTTGCAAGAATCAGAATACAACAGATAAGGTATGCTTTACATGTGAGAGTGAGAGAGGAAGGTAGTTTGATTCTGATAGTTTTATATGTATAAATAAGTAAGAGACTCATGGTACCTTTATTTTTGTGCAGCCATGAAAATGGTTACAAGGTTAATATGATGTATTAGTTTTTTCTGTATGTTTCATTATTTTGTAGTATCTACTTGAAAAAATAAAATACAATAAATAAAAACAATACAATGCAATAAATACACCCATACTCTAAAATACCTTGATTTTGAACAAGTCATACGCGAAATATACATGCGTCGAAAATGATTTATCTTGTCGTTACGTGAGATGAAATTATCTTGGCGTTCCGAGGGTTAAGGATCATTCATCGTGATTTTGTCATATATAAACATAATTTATGAAAAATAAATATATACAAGAAAAATAAGCGAGAAGCAGAACTCACACAAAAATAGGAGTAGACTTGCACTTGGAAATATATCCTTCGAACTGCTGTTTTGATGCAATTATTGTTTGCAGTTAATACTGTAATTTTGAGTTTCTAATACAACTTATAGATAGGGAAACTATGTACAGCGGAAAAAAAAGCACATGGACAAGTTGTTCAAAGAGGAAATCAGACTATCACACGTAAAACATAGAGCATCATTTCAAAATCTTTTGCCCTTTTATGATAATTTGGATACCTTAGATAGAATACTTAAGAAATAACTACCAATCGATACATCTGGAAGGTAACCGGCAACGAAAGCGTGACGACTACATACATTCATCGCAAAAAACAGTATTTGGACAATCCAATACTACTCTCGAAATAAATGTTCTAGGTATCCTTTTGTGTACAAGAGCAGTCTACTTAGTGCATTGAAGCAATCCACACGGCGGCAGGCAAACCAAGCTTGTTGGGAAGTCATGCTTTTCCGTTGGATACATCATAAAGAAACATAAAACAGAGCAATTATTGCGGAATAGAATCAGTTCTGGCCAACCTGGAAAATTAACTTCCCGAAATGAAACTTACTTTCTTCATTCTGTGAACAATACTCAAAAAATTAGTGCTAAAGATTTGGCTACTTCACTCGCCTAGAATATGTAAGTTAATGTTAGTAATTCATTGAACAACACAAAATTCTTTGAAACAATTGGGATTTAGAAGGTATGTATCCAGGGTATGAATACTGGCCTCTCTATTAGTAATTACACAACCTCAAATCTTAAGAGACCCTCCAACATTTTTATGAGTTAAAACAATATTCTGCTTTGTGAAAGCTTCATTCTTCTTTCGCCACACGTCCTGATATCCATCACTACGAGTTTATCTTAGTCGATGAGAAAAAATATCTAGAAAAAAAATGAACTTTTTCCAAAATTCCAGGCACTCATATTGATATTTCTTAGAAAATTAGAATTTCTGCTTTCTTTTGATATGTATGTTTTGTTTCTGATTACACATCTTCTGAATCCCAATTTTTTTGTTCACATCTACACATCTGTAACATTAACTTGCATATCCTAGGCAAGTGAAGTAACCTAATCTTTAACACTAATTCTTTGAATTTTATTCACAAAATGAAAAATGTAGGTTTCATTCCGGGCACTTAGTTTCCTTAGTTGACCAGAACGAATCCCCAATAATTATTCTGTTTAATGTTTCTTTATGATGTATCTAACGGTAGAGCATGATTTTCCAACAAGCTTGGCTATGTCTCAATACCTTATACCTTCCGCACGTAATTTCAAATTATAGTAAACAGTTCCAATGTTGTTCAACTCAATTTGTTCCTCATGCTGCTTCTTTATGCCTGACACGGTGTGGATTGCTTCAATGCTTTTGTACACAAAAAAGATTTCTAGAACATTTATTTCGATAGTAGTATATGTAACCGGGTGATCCACCGCTCACATGTGGACAAAACTAAAAACAATAATGAAGTGTGTTTGGAGGGAGCATAACAGATGTCGCCCGCGCATCAACCCTGTTAATGTGTGTTTACGATTGTAATTGTATATATGTAAACATACATATGATTTAATGTTAATGAACATTCTTTATCGTTCCATTCAGAAGAAACAAAAACTCATTACTTACTTAACAATTCTGGAGCAATGGAAGCTCCCAGCTTGTAGAAAGTTGTGAGATGTATTTCAGTGACCCAAATGGGTGTGTAACTGGAAATCAGACGATGTAATAAACATACCTTTCATATTGGAAGGTAGCTTTTTATTAACAATTTTGCTTTTCAGGATATCTTGGCAATTCCTGAAGTTAGAATACTCTTATGGGATATTCCTATTCGGTTGTAATTGCTCTATGAACTGAGACCTATCTTTGGTTATTTCCAAGTTCATTCAGCATTCGCTTTAGTGGTAATGATCCCTTTCATTGGAGGTTCCCACTATAGGTGAAACTTGTTTGAGCGGACAATGGTCGTGGATAGGTTCTCGATGGTAGCCAGTATACTAAAAGCAGGCGAATAACTCATTATTCAGCGATATACAGGGCGGTATGGATCGACTGTTATAGTATGGGGTTGTCCAAATACATTTTTTGCCATTAATTTACGTAGTTATCACTCTTTCGTTGCCTGCCATATTTTGCGTGTGATAAGTCTGCTTTTCTCTTTGTCGAAGTTGTCCAAATATTTTTTTCTCACTGTAGGTGAGACAGAAGCTTCTTGAACCATGCCTGTCGAGATCGAGAATATATATTTGTCCAATTAAACAGCAGCGCGGTGGAAGGGTGAGCCGGACAGAAAGAGAACCACATTTGGGAAAGCTGAAGAACTCCTCTGCATAGACTAACATAAATTCATGTTATTTCCTAAGCTTATTTTCTAGTAACAGCAGAAACTTTGTTAGCTCTAGTGATTTTTTTTAACGTGATACAAACATTGTTAAATTCTGTAATAGCTGGGCCTGGGGAAGCCTTCATAATGACTATATACTATTATATGTTTTTTTTTATGAATATACAATATTTGGCAAAATATGAATTGGATTTGTATCATATGTGCCTTCTTAGACCCTTATCTGAAAAAAAAATATCTGATTGGCCCCCCCCCCCAAGTTACAAGGAAATCGGCGCCCTTGCTTTTACCATTTACCATTCTATCCTTGCTGCTTAGGTCTTGCTCCCGGTTATACTGACAGGTTTTCAAGAGCTTCTCTCTCTCTCACCCATCACTTCCAAACATTTAGGTACGATACCCTGAATAAGGCTTTGGCCGCTACCTTTCGCTTTCGTGCCCCCGGAAATTGCTCGTCGAGGGACGTCGTCTCTCAGACATCTGACAATTTTAAGACATGGTTGCCTGCATGGTTCATTAATGTAAGTTATAATAAATTAAATCAAAACGTCGGACAAGTGAGAATCAAATTTGTTGTTGCATGCTTCGACATTGCATTTATCTGCTGTAATTCTTAACAAGTTGTTTTGCAGTCATAAAGTGCGAGATGAATGAGAACGAACAGATGCAGCGGACACTTGCTATTCTTCGTCGCTTGGGTGAAACGATTGACTTTTCCATTCCCTTTAAGGCAAACCAAGGACGGCTTGTTTCAGCTCATCTCGGATTAAGACAAGTATCTGATCCTAAAGTAAATTATGTTTGTTCTATCCTTTTAACTTCTTTACGGTTGTGAATTTATAGGTTACGTCTTATGCATGTTGCTTGTTCCTCACTACAAGCATAACAGAGATCCATTTGAAGATATGCATCCATTTGTTTAATACATATTTTTCAATATTAATGTTAACTTAGAATCAACGAAAGTAGATACTTGGAATCGAAATCAGGACCTATCGACGGTCTAAATGGTGCCGTGTTGACTCTTAATTTCTTTAATTTCCACCAAATTTTATTGCACCTTCAGCGAGTGATCCCGAGTTCGATTCTTCGTGGGGATCCCAATTTCAGTGGTGCCAACTAGATTGCTACTTGATTTTGAATATGCTCATGGCCTTTACGCCAGGCCAGGATAGGGTAGACGAGAGCATGGTGGAAGGTAGTTGGTCAGGGTCCAGTTAGTAGGTACCATCCCGATTTGCCTGGTAAAGGCGACCGCTGGGATCATTTCCAAGAGCTTCCGTTTGGTAAGCCAAGGCTGTATGAACTGAGCTACGGCCGCTTTGTAACTACGATTTACGTTCTAGCATTTGTAAGTATAACACAAATTCGTTATACTGTAATAATTTAATGTGTCGATTTAATATTATTCGTAGTATTATTACTATGAATATTCATAATAATCATACTAATTCACAGCCATATTCAATCCAATACTGGATGAGACCTCTCTCGGAGGGAGGAGTTGGTCTACTGCTCCCACGCTTACCAGGCGTTTGGGAAGAGGAGAGTCGAAGCTTTCAATTGTGATCGCCACTGTCTTTTATTCACAGCAGCTCCCCAATTGTATTGCGTTCCAGACGCTCTCACTTTGAAAAAAAATCCTTGGCAGAGTCGGGAATCGAACCCGGGACCCCACGATCAGTAGCCAGTGACGGTAACCACTAGACCAGCGAGGTGGTCATATATATATTTTTGCATGTATTGGAGTGTTACCCTTTTTTCCACATAATTGTTCGAATATATTGTTTAAAGCATTGATCGATGAGTTCATGAGGTCAAAAGCCATTGTGTATACATAGGGAGAAGGAAATCTCATGAGACGTGTATGAGTATTATTTTATTTATGTTGGTGTTATGGACGTACTTAATGTTATGCATACTACATAGCAAGAAAGGAAGAAGGATTACCGAGAGTGATGTCACCGATCATGTAAAGCAATAGACCTGATGCTAATATTCTTCACGGATGGCAGGCTGAGAAGAATGCGTTTCAGTGGCAGTGAATAACAAAGTCCGTTACACGTTAGCGGTTGGATAACAACATTTATGCAGAGTAACAGAAGTATCTACATGGAAGGCAACAATCGCATATTACGAATGAGGAAGAGGCAATTTCTTACACATGAATGCATCTACGAGACCTTGATTGTGGGATTTATATACTTATGTACGTGTATATTCTGCCAAGGACGTGTCTGTAAAAAGGACCAAGTTGTATTCTACCAAAATGCTTGGCTGTAAAAGCAATGCAGTCTAAAAAGACAAACGAGTTCTATTCTTGATTCTACTAGGAAAGGCTCGAAAGAAATATTCGAGAAGCCGGTGGCATATTCTCTCTTGGCCACTTCGCACATCGCTGTACGAGAATATTTTATAGCATTTAATATATTCCTTCAAATTGATGTTTTCCTATGTAAATGTGAGAGAGAAGGAGCCAAGTGAGAATAAGCCACCGAATATTTCTTTTGAGCCTTTCCTAGTAGAATCAAGACATAGAACTTGTCTGTCTTTTTAGACTTCATTACTTTTACAGCCAAGCATTTTGACAGTGAAAATATGATCATAGAATAAATACTTTGACATTAAACTTGCACTTTTCTGCAGCACCCGAGAAGCTATTGGATCTCTGTTTGACAATTATCCATAATTACAATTTCAAGTATGGAACAAAAATATAGGACCTACAATTTGAATTATATTTTATTTTTTGTTCATTTAAAAGTTGCCAACTGCATCAATACATGAATACTACTACTACTGCTGCTACTACTACTACTATTACTACTACTACTACTACTACCACCACTACTACTATTACTACTACTACTACTACTAATAATAATAATAATAATAGGATTTAGGATTTTATTAACGTGCTATGAACAGCCTATGATATGGCCTATAGAGCACAAGTCTATGTTACAATTTAAAATAAAACTACAATTTTGTTCAACAAAGATATTTCAGTCAACATACCCTCAGATTAAAACTTGAACCCTAATACACGTGTTATATTGGCAGCAAATTACTTCATCATTCGGATGGTAACTCATGAGTAGGGCTCGGAACTTGATGACCTAAAAAATCCCTACAAATGACCTTTAAAATGTAAAATAATAATAATAATAATAATCCAAAATTTTCCAAAAATGTCTGATAAAAATCTTTTTCATTTGAATGTATTATTTTAAAATGCGAATATTTATGGACAGGAAACTGTTATCTTCTTTCCAATCTAATGGATTTTACTTATTATTATTATTAACTGGTATTACGAATAATAACCATTTCCCTGGCTTATCTAATGTGAGGATCTTTCCTAATGGGGAGTAAATTAATGACTCAGATTTAGAACTCAAATGTAAATTCTCAAATGAAAAATCGTCGATTCTTAGCAACAATATTTCGATATCTAGGAATTCTTCTCTGCATCTATAGATCTCGAGGGAACGTAATTAAGGCGAACGAAGACTCCAGGTGAAAATTCATTTTCCTACATTGAAAAATCTCTTTACAAAATACTTTCGACCCGCATAATTTGGTTGCAAATTGTCCAAAATATCTTCCGCATCCTTCCAGATGTTCCTCGACACTTCCTTATTTTACGTACAACTGAGGGGATGCCTTCACCTCGTTCTTCCAGCGAAGTTATTGTGAAAGCCAATATAGAAAAGTTGCTCCTAAGATAAACCAGACATCCTTTCAAATCTGACTTACCCATGAAATCTTGCGAAATTACGATTGAAGATGCAGCATCTTTGTTGAAATTGTCCAGAACGGTTTTCACCACGAAAAATAAAGTTTTGTGGGCTTCGCTCGACTTCTTCGCGCCCAGTTCATCAATCGTTTCCAAATATCTGTGGAGTAAATAAAAAAATGCGACACAGACCATTTCAGCACAGACAGAGACAATTTTTTATTGAGCTACAACCAATTCTCATTTACCTCTTCAGTGGCATTTTTAGTATGACCTAACACATAGCACCTCTTTGCTCCAGCATCAGTATTACAATCCTAAGCATTCGCTTCTGTTTTTTTTCTTGTATGTTTGTATGTGTGACACATGTAAGCAATTATATGAAAGGATGACGTTGCTGATAAGAGTAAATCCTTTTAAAATGACCAAAAAAATGGCATAAAAACGAGAAAATAACCAATAAACCGAAAAACGAAAAAAAAAACCCTGCAAAATAAAATTGACGTTTCTGCTTCAGTTTAGTGCGAAATAAGTTTTGATTATAGTCTGCATTGTTTCCAGACCTTCAGGAAAAAGATGACATTTCACCAAGTTCCGAGCCCTACTCATGAGGCATGATAAAAACACACAATTACTCCCATTAAAATAGATGTACAAAAATGTTGTATATAAATGAGATCTATGTTCCCTTGTAGCCAGTGAGTATATAAGGGTGTTGGGATGTGGGACCATTTAAAATATAAACTACAATTTGTTCTACATACAGTCAGAATAAAATTTTGAACCTGAATAACCGTGTTAACAGAAAAATTACTTAGTTATTCGGATAATAACGCATGCGCTATGATAATATATATAAAAAACATTAAAAATATATACGGTACACAAAAATAAAACAAATCTATGTATTTTGTACAAGGGTATAAAGATATTGTACAAAGTTCTGATTATTAAAAGTATGATTATTACCTTGCCTGCGAACTATTTAGAAGAATTAGATTGCATTCATGTTATTGAATTTGGCGATCATTCTATTTAACATTCCTTTTGTTTTATCTATTGTACTTATCAGCTTGAGAGTTCTAAAATAATGCGTAAGTACCTGTATTGCTATTTTGTTCAATAAAGACTTACATTCTCCTTTGTAATTTAAGAGGGTGATAAATTAGCTGTCTATGATTTCTCTTCTGATATACAAAGGTTCAATCTTCAAGTAGTCACAACAATATAATAAGAAAATTTATATTTATAACGCAATAAACATAGTTATAAAACATTTTTTTATAGACTGAACTTTATCATTAGATATCTTTTTAGCATTCTATCAGATTACTACCGCATATTCCAACTTGGATCCTACTAAGACCTTATATAATAGCACGTAAGTTAGAATTTTGGTAATTTCACTGCACTCATTAAAAACAAAACCAATCATTTCTTACTTTCCATCGTGATTAATGCAATATGTTCGTTGAAGTTGCCCTTATAAGCATATACAATTCCTAAATCCTTGCTTGATGTAACTTTATTAATTTCACTACTTTTTATGGTGTATTTACTCACTGTATGGTATAACTCATAAAGATAGTTTTCTGGGAATTTATGTTCGTTTTATTGCGATTACACCAATTTCCCATGAAATCAATATCCTTTTGCAGTTTTTGAACTTCATTATATTTTTTATCTTACCTGCTAGTTTCAAATCGTCGCCATGGAGCACTGGCGTTGAATGGAGTACCTCTGTACATACATCATTAATAAAAATGTTGAACAGTATTGGCCAGTGCCGGTCTGGCGCCATCACGAGCCCTAGACCCTCGATAAACTTCAGAGCGTATCTTCGGTACTTACGACAGTGATGATTAAATGTTCATGAATTATTTTAAATGTATTTATATAACGATAAATGGCAAGGTACGAAATTTTTAAGCAATATAACGTAGATATGAATCATAATATAAGCTTCGACGTAAGTCAGTTCAGCATAGTCATGTTGAACAACTTCATCACGTAGTCATACAGTAGTGGTAAAATTAGGCGATACCTGTATAGTTGTATGCGCGTATAATAAATAACTACTGTACGACAGCAACCATCAACACAGCCTCCTACACTGGGGTGATAATCGGCCAAATCTCCTTTACAGGTAATACTGTTGATATATGTATGCGCCTTTAGGCGTTTTTCATAAACTGAATGCCTAATTCCTCAGCCCAAAATATCTAAAACATGAAAACAAATGAGAACTTGTCCACACAGCGAAGATGAAAAATAAAAACCACCTAACTAGAAATGCTCCTGCGTATTTTTTTCTTGACTGAATCCCTCAGCTGAAATTTTGACTTAAATATATTTGAATTGCTTGTTGTTTGATTTGATCAAGTACAAGATCCCGATGGAAAGAACATTTAGTTACTGATTATAAAAATGAGGTACAGAAATTGTTACATACAGAGCTGTAAAACTGTATTTTTCATTGTTTTCTTTGAGTTCATTAAATGCTTTTTTAAAAATTTAAATTGCTTCGTATCCATTGGGCAGAACGTTTCGAATGAGCAATAAATACCTTTTGTTGCTCTTCGTGTTTCCATTGATAGAGGTTGGGAGAAGGGTCGGTACCATAAGTGGGAATAGGTTTCAGCGTTCTTGGCATTCAGAATTTCATTTTTTCAATACCACCAGAATGCAATGGTTGCTTTTTCTTGAGATGGAAAGAAATGTCATGTGGAAAAGTAAAAGAAATCAGTGGCCATTTAGTAGTTGAGGGATTTTGCTTTGTGGATGACCTTCTTATGGCGGACAAACGACCAGAACGACTTACGACCTGCCAATCAGAACAGACGGAGGTTAGTCGTAAGTCGATGACTACCTGTAGAAGCGAATGTAACAGCAACATGAATAAAAGAAACTATTATGCAGTGTTCGAATTAACGGAAGGGGGTGGCGGGGAAATCCCTTCCTCGTAAAAAAATATCCCCGGCTTGTATCACATAAATAACAATATCCTTGCCTTGGATAAGTATTTCCCTTCTATATATACATACCGACAATAAACAACAATCCCTCCCTCGCCCGGAAGTTTAATTCGAACACTGCTATTATACACAGTTGTCTTGTTAATTTTACTCACCTGTATTTGAAAACAGCAGAGTTTTTGTTTTGTTCAGGCTGAGAACGATTATATGACTGAATTAAAGTGTTTGTTTTCTTCAGATGTTCTCTCTCTTTGATTTCTTCCTTTTTGCAGCACCACTTGTTGAACTCATTTTCTATTGCTTATTACATTTACATTAACAAAACCAGCTCATTACAAATAGTGTTTTCACCTTCAGGACTTAAAGATTACGAATCACTAACTATCTGGTTCACAAAACAAGCCTAAACATAGACAAATGTATTTCGCTATAGACTACTACTGTATTTTGCTTCTGAATTGTTATCATATGACCTCTTACTCCGCTTTCTACGCAGTCACTGTCCGCCGGTCGGCACCCACGTGAGGTGACCCACCTTCGATATTGTCATCTGTTTCCAAAATAACATAGAGAAATAAAAGAGGGTGTGGTGTAACATTAGAACGGAGGTGACAAGCTGACGCTGACCTCAGCAGTCATCAACATTCAATAATAGCCTGTTGTCGCGTGAGGAAATGTTTTAGTAATGGCTTAAAAATACTGTTTTAAGGAAGTTAACACATGCGAAGAAAACTATTTATTTACACATAGGAACATGTTTGTGAATTAAAAATTAATTATTTTAGTTACAATTTCTTTCCTGTTTTTAAGAAAAATAATTAATTCTGTTTTCCGCATTTTAAAAGATCTGTTAATTAAGGTTATTAAATATTTATTTTCCTCTGAGCCCGGGTCCCTCACAAGGCTTTCAGGCCCCTTGGGCCCTCGGCAATCGCCGACAACCCGACCTAGTGGACATAAGTCTCTGGTCACAAAGTGCATATAAAATAGTCTGTGAGAGTACCTACTATATAAAAGTAATGTGCAACAATACAAGGGTTCTAATGCAATCATTGTTTAAAAGTATGACCTTTTTTTAATATAACGTAACATACAAAACTCTAAATAAATAATAATGATAATAAAGAGATTAAAATATGTTATGTTCTTAAATTGTAGATGTTTAGATGGTTAAAGTGCATGACAATAACGAGTATCGTACAACTTATCGTACATCGTATAATAATAATAATAATAATAATAATAATAATAATAATAATAATAATAATAATAATAATA
>JAGDQP010020323.1:18379-33457 GCA_022664845.1 Lepisma saccharinum | reverse complement strand
TGGAGTGGCCAGTATTCATACCTTGGATACACATCTTCTAAATCCCAATTTTTCAATGAATTTTGGATTGTTTGTGATGTAACATTAACTTGCATATCCTAGGCGAGTGAAGTAGCCAAATCTTTAGCACTAATTTTTTAGTTCTATTCACAGAATTAAGAATGTAGATTTCATTCCGCCCAGTTAGTTTTCTTAGTTGGCCAGAATGGATTCTATTCCGCAATAATTGCTCTGTTTTATGTTTATTTATAATGTATTTAACGGTAAAGCATGGCTTGTAAACAAGCTTGCCTTTCCTGACGCAGTGTGGATTGCTTCAATACACTACGTACACAGTCTTTTTGTTTTATAGACTGCTCTTGTACATAAAAGGACACCTAGTACATTTATTTCGAGGGTAGTATTGGGTTGTCCAAATACATATTTTGCGATGAATTTACGTAGTCCTCACTCTCCCGTTGCCTGTTACCTTACAGGTGTATCGCGTGGTAGTTCTATAGTATTCTATCTAAGGAATCCAAATTATCATAAAAGGGCAAGAGATTTCGAAATGGTCCATGTTTTACTTGTGATAAGTCTGTTTTACCTCTTTGTTGAACTAAGAGCAAATACTTTTCTTACCCGTTGTATATAGTTTCTCTATTTATATGTTGTATTAGAAACTCAAAATTACGGTATTAACGGTAAACAATAATTGCATCCAAACAGCAGTTTGACGGATATATTTTCTAGTGCAAGTCTACTCTTACTTTTGCGTGAGTTCTTCTTGTCGCTTACTTTTCTTATATCTTTTTCTCTTTTTTCTTTAATTATGTTTGTATATGACAAAATCACGATGAGTTGATCTTTAACTCTCGGAACGCCAAGATGAGTCATTTTCGACCGATGTATATTTCTCGTATCAAATAAAGTACTTGTTCAAAAGCAAAGTATTTTAGAGTAGTGTATTCATTGTATTGTCTTTATTTCATTGTATTGTATTTATTTATTTATTATATATTTTCAAGTAGATGCTACAAAATCATAAAAAATACACAAAAATAACGCATCATATTAACCTTGGAACCATTTCCATGGCTGCACAATAATGAAGGTACCACGAGTCTCTTACTTATTTACGCGTATAAAGTACTACATATAAAATTACCAGAATCAAACTACCTTACTCTTTCACTCTCATATGTAAAGCACACCGTATCTGTTGTATTCTGATTCTTGCAAAAGAAGCTATTACATTGCTGACAGTATGCGGAGTACTTGTATTTACCACTACACAAGCATCGTCCACGTTTCTTCGCTCCTTGATTGAGAAATTATAAGGCGTAGGTCGTTTGAAAAGAGACGTGTGATCATTAGAACCGACAACAACTTGTTATTTTAATATAAAATGACATTTAAACATAGTTACACAAAACGCCAAGATTTTCTTTTTTTTCTTTTATTCTTTCTTTTCTTTTCTTACTAATGGTCTTTATCGATGTTATGCACGAAACTCCAGAAACAACACAAGCAATGCACGAATTAACTCCTTTAGCCAGCAGAGGGTAATATACATGATGTAATTTATATAAGTACTGTAACACAAAAGTTTCAGGGAGGAATTTATCAATGAAATGGATTTACCAAAGGGAGATAAGCTTAGTAGAAAGGGATAAAGAATGACCATGTACTGTAGAAATAGGAGAACCGAATTCACCTTAACAATTCGGCCCCCCATTAGAGGGCTCCACTTGAACTTTGGGGGGCAGGGCCCCCAAAGCCCCCCGGGATCGGCGCCCTTGGGTTCTACAAATATATATATCTGCTGCATATATTTACCGTGAAATTCTTTTAAAGGGTTTTTGAAAGGCTGCTATAGCCACAAAAACAGACATTGGCTCATGCAATTAGCATCAGACCATAAATTCTGTGACTTTCCGATTAATTTAATGCTCATTGGCATTCCGTCTACACAAATTGGAATATTTGTAACGCTCCACTAACTTTTATTACACCGTTTGTGTTCCTAAGGTGGTGCATTGCGAAAATAATATTCCAGATTTATAAAATCCACGCATTTTTCTACAAGAACTTCAAATTTAACATTAATTGTAAAAAAAAAATTTCTGCCAGTACTGTATGTCTCTGTAAGGGCATTTACCATGGAGTTCTTTTTAAGTGACTTTTGGAAGGAGGATGAAGCCCCAATCTCAGTCGCTGGCATATGCAAGTATCAGATCGTTAATTCTGTGAGCTTTGGGATTAATCTGACGCTCATTGGCATTACTATATTTTTAACATTCCACTGCCTTCGTTACGTCCTTTTCGCCTCACTAAGACTACGAGTTTTAAAAAATACATTGCAAATTTGAAAACATCAGTCATGTTTATAGAAGAATCCCACATTTCAAATTAATTGTACAAAATATTTAGCTTCTACCAGTATGATTCTGGTAAGGTCGTTGGTACAACGCCGATTATTAGTGTTGGTTCTACGCTGTGTTGGTCGAACGCCGTGTTGATTGAACTGCGTTGGACCAACACGGCGTTTGACCAACACGGCGTTTGACCAACACGGTGTAGAACCAACACGGTGTAGAACCAACACGGCGTTGGACCAACACAGCGTTGAACCAACACAGCGTGGAACCAACACGGCGTTGAACCAACACGCGTTTGATCAACACTTCGTTGGGCCAACGCGGCATTTGATCAACACGGCGTTGGGCCAACATGGCGTTTGACCAACACGGCGTTGAACCAACACGGCGTTGGACCAACACGGTGTTGGACTGACAATAAAATTGACAACGCCCTAGATATATAAAACCTAAAAGTATAATAAAAATATCATCTGAAATTATATTTTGGGGCACCTGCGTAGAACCAACACGGCGTTGGACCAACACCGGCATGGAACCAACGTTTCGTAGAACCGGTGTTGGACCAACACGGCGTTGAACCAACATGGCGTTCGCCGAACACAGGTTTTTGCCCTGGGGTGTTGGTCGTACGCCGGTTCTTGCTGCTTGACAGGCTGTTGGTCGTACGAAGTGTTGGTCCAACGCCGCATCCTCAACCCAGTAAAATGGCGGAGGGGAATAAAAAAATAACACTCTACTAGTGCTCGGTGTCTGGATAAAATAATAATAAAAATAACTAACTATAACAACTATAAAAATAATAAATACCTAATAAATAAAATAATATAATTTAAATAATAATAAATAATAATTATAATAACTAATAAATAATAATAACTATAAAAATAACTCTGCCTGAGCATGAGATGCCTACCGTACATAAATAAAATAAAAAAATAAATAAAAAGATAAAATTTTCAAACAACCACCCATCATTTAATATAGACAAAACTATGGCATTAGCAATATACAGTTGTGTCGGTTCAGCGCCAAGTTGGTCCAATGCCGTGTTGGTCAAGCGCCGTGTTGGTCAAGCACCGTGTTGGTTCAACGCCGTGTTGGTTAAATGCCGTGTTGGTCCAACGCCGTGTTGGTCCTACGCATGTAACCCTTTTGGACAGTGTTCAGATTAAATATGTATAATCACCAAGCTAATTTGTACAGCACTAACGAGCGCTAACGCTGATCTGGCAGCTAAGCTCGTTACTGGGACGATTTGGAAACGCCTGTTTACTGGTATGATGTTACCAGGCCAAATCAATGACTATTTTAAATGACTTTAGACGGTATTCAGCTTACGTATGCTTTAGCAGTAACGCCACGTTCTATGCCACTAACCAGCACTAACGTTCGTCAAGACGTTAGTCTCATTTTCTGGGCGATTTGGAGAACTGCAGCTTCTGGCCTGAAGTTAGCAGAACCAATTACGACTATTCATTCTAATGGGTTTTAGACAGTGTTCAGCTTAAATATGCATAAGCACTAACGTCAATTCGTACGGCACTAACAATCACTAACGCTGCTCTAGCCGTTAAGCTCATTTTTGGAGCGATTCTGGGGTATGGGCCTGTTGGCATGAAGTTATCAGGTCCATAGTTGTTTTGTAAAAATTAGGCATTATCTTTGGAGCACTAACGTCAATTTTTGCGGCACTAACGAAGCACTATAACGAGCACTAGGGACCAATAACGCTGCTCTAGCCGTTAAGCTCATTTTTGGGGTGATTTGTAGATGTGAGCATGCTGGCATGAAGTTAGCAGGCCCAATCAACGACTATTTATTTTAACGGGATTTGGACGGTGTTTATCTTAAGTATGCATAAGCACTAACGTCAATTCGTACGGCATTAACAAGCACTAACGCTGCTCTAGCCGTTAAGCTTTCTTTTGGTGCGATTTGAAGTTGTGGGCCTGCTGGTATGAAGTTAGCAGGCCCAATAAACGACATTTTATTTTTATACTCCTTTTAGCACTAACTCTAATATTGGTGGCACTATCAAGCACTAACGCTGCTCTAATAGTTAAGGTCATTTTTGGAGCAATTCTGGGATGTGGGTCTGTTGGCATGAAGTTAGTAGGCTCATAGTGGTTTTGTAAAAATTAGGCATTATCTTTGGAGCACTAACGTCAATTTTTACGACATTAACGATCACTAACGACGTGTGAAATCAAAGGTGGGGTTTGCCGTAGGCCGTAGGTGGCCTACCAACTTCGTGCATATTTGTAAAACATATTTTCTTTGCATAATAAAAAGAGGCATCATACTTCGAAATCTCGTCGCTTACCGTCGGAGGCACGAATCACATCGCAGCCACAACTTTTCACACAAGGAACGTGTAACAGCGAAGTCAATACAAAACGGCAAACTGAATATAGATCAACATTGCGTGCAATATACCTTCAAGAAAATAACAGTAGCACTTCTGGTCGGGTATTTTGCTCATCGGTGGGTAGTGGAATTGTTGGCATTTCGTCGGCATTGTTCAACGGGGCCTCGGTTGGGTCATTGTCAGTGCCAACATTATTTCAAAGTTCGGCCAAATGCACATTGATATTACCATGTAGTTGGTTCTACGTTGGGCATCACTGTTCAGGCCAACGGCCATTTAGTACGTAGGGCGAACCGTAGTGGCCAACGTGCATCTAACATCACACCATACGATCAGATTTTCGTTGGCCCAAAAAAGGTTTGCTACCTGGGTCATTCAACAAGAAATTTCACAAATTACAATGTTGATAAATTAAAACCACGCGAATAAGACCAACTCACTGGGTTAATACTGGGTCATCGGGTAAATCGGGTCAAGATCGGATTTCATGTCATTCGGGTCAAGTTTCGGACCGGGTAACCAAAAATGATCTGGTTTCAGCTCTACTGAAGTCGCACAATTTCCTTCAGTGGTTCCCCGTGGATGTGTGGGGCCCAGGCTGTAGTCCATTTAACCCCCCCTTAATCCGTCTATGAGTACGATTGTTACATTATGCTGCCCATCTGATAATACTGCAAGTTAATAGCTAGGCTGACCATCAGCCTGGTTTGAAAAAACAAATAATCAGATATTTTCTTTGTTTCCTGTTCATTGCTGATAGACCCAGATATTGAAAAATCAAACAAGCAAATAACAAGAAAATAAGAAAACTGGCCAACCAAAAAAAAATTGAGATACTGGGCAATAAAGTGCTTCCCCTTAATCCATCCCTGCGTGGAAAAGGAAAAAAAATGATTTGGAGAACGCCTGCCCTTGTTGGGTGGTTCCTGCAAAAGGAAGAAATAGGAACGTTCCTTCACTTCACTCAACAAACTTTAAGTAAATGAAGAGGCAGGGATGTAAAGATGGATGAAATTAATAAATGAATGTTCATCTTTTGATTCAAAAGTCAAAGAAAATACTGATCTTTTTTCTTAATAATAGGGTGTACGCAACAATACATACCTTGTTTTCCATGTTGATTTCGTTTACTGAGCCACGGCCGCTCGGTATGTCTTGTCCCGTTAGCAACACCAAGCTTTGCGTAAAATACATAATAATGATGGATCTCGTGCCCATAGACAGGCGTATGAATCGAAGGTCGTTGGGTAAGGTGAACCAATACCAATATATTTATCTCTGGAAAACCAGGACAGGACCGACAGACCAGGACTGTCGCCCCTAAAGGCTTCTGCCACTAACTGGGAGCAGACTCCTTAATTCATCTTGCTAAGGCTTATGGGAACCGACCGGAGTACACGTCTAATGTCCAATCCAATCCATACGTTCACGTCGTGGGGCCTGTTAGTACCCAAGTAACTGCTTGGCGAACAAACATGGATGGGCTGCTCACCAACCCGTATTAGCAGACAGCGTGGTGAGTCAAATGTCTGCATCCCTCCTTTCTTATCACATGATGGTACAAGTAAGAAACAGCCCCAGAAGACCTCATTGTCCGGAGGACGCAATGCAGCTGGCAACGGCAGCGGTCAGTCCTGCAGGAAGTCAGAGGGTCAAAATGCCCCGGTATGAACTGTAGGCTGCCAGGACACCGACACTGCAACTCGAACGAAACTATACGTGGCGACTCTCAACTGTCAGTCACTTGCAGGAGAGAACAAATTAGAAGAATTGGAGAACGAACTCAAGAGCATTAAGTGGGGTATCATAGGACTATCCGAAGTGTGGATGAAGAATGAATGAACAGTTGGAACTATAGTCAGGGTACACGTTCTACCTCAAAGGAACATAAAATGGAAAACTGAAGGCGTTGGTTCTATAATTAATAAAGACCTGAAGACACGAATCACAGAAATTGAAGGAACTTCAGATAGAATCGCACAAGTAATATTAAAGATAAACAATGTAGAAGTTACACAAGTATATGATCCAACAACGTCACAGCTGGAGGAGGAAATCGAAGACCTATACAAGGAGATACAGAAGATTCTGGATAGTAGAAAATCACGTTACAAAATTGTGATGAAAGACTTCAATGCGAAAGTAGGAACTAAGCAGAGCAGTGATACGATAGTGGAAAACTTTGTATTTGGCACAAGGAACAAGAGAGGAGAGAAGTTAGTGGAATTCTCATAAGCCAACCGACTGTTCACTTCCAGTACATTTCTCAAGAAACCGCCCCAGAGGAGGTGGACATGCAAAGTCCCAAATGGGACTAAAAACGAAATAGATTACGTTTTACCGAAAAACAGGGAAATTCTGAAAGACGTGTCTGTTCTGAACAGTTTCAAACTGTCAAGTGATCATAGGATGGCAAGAAAGCTGAAACTACAGTATATACTAGACTTGGGAGAAAGAAGCTTATCAGAGGAAAACCGCCACTTTTAGATCTGGAAAATCTAGGGAAACACAGACAGACGTTCGAGATACAAGTAGAACTAAGCAACAGATTCAGCACCTTCGTAGAGTTAGAAAATAAAGAAGACATTAATAGCAGAAATAAAATACTGACTGAGATAGTAAGAGAGACGGTAAAGAAAATAGCAGGCATTAAAAAGATAAACGAGATCAAAATCTTAGAAGAAACTAAACTCTTGATCAAGAAAAGAAGGGAAATGAAAGAAGAGGAAAATTACATGAAGAGGATGGTATGTTTTAGATTAGATAGATCGAAGTACCTTAGCATATTGCAATAAAGGAATGTATAAAATGGGGAAATATTGTGAAGGTTATATAAAGAACACTGGTAAAACAGGAAGATGCAAAAAGATCTTGATTATAGATAGCTCACGTAAGTTATGTAGGTATTCGCAGTTGTACCACCGATCAACACATTTGTTCGATAAGGAAGAAGACTTCTTAATGTATGTCATCTTTATTATTGCTCCAGATAATCCAGTAGGTAACACGATCCACATATGTTATACATAAGGGGTTGATAGTTGTATATTCTTCACCTACAATGATATATTCGCGATAACACATATTCAGATGCGTTCGTATACTTCGACATGTTCAAAGAAATGGCTTAGAATCTTGACCAATCATAAACATCATAACAAACGAAAATGGAAACAGATGAAAGCCAATCAGAATTAAGCTTCTACACAAATAACAAATCCATGGCAACCAACAGCCAATCAAATGTCAGTGTACATATCATTTAGATAGCCATAACCAATCCTACTTTATAATCTGAGATGAGTCTGTTTATTGTTACCGGAACAGAAATAAATGAATAAAGATTAATTAGATTACACATAGTTGCAGAACCTAAAAATAAAGTATTCCAAATGAAATCGACAACCCAATTTTGCCTACATAGCAGAGGACTGAGTACATAGAACTAAAAAAACGTAAGGAAGAGAACAAGAGAGGATGTACGGAGATACAATGAGCATCTTGTTAGAAATACAATCAAGGAAAACCAGAGCCTGAAGAAAACCAAACGGCAGCTCATGATAGGTAAAAGCAAATAATTGCAGTTAAGAGAACGGACGGAACAGTAACACGAAATAAGGAAGAAATTATAAAAATATTTGAAAAGTTCTACAGAGAATTGTACTACTCTGAAGAAGAACTAGGAAAGGAAGATTCAGAAGGAAATGATGTAGATGTCCCAGATGTAATGAAAGAAGAAGTAGTTAAAGTACCTCGAGGGATGAAGAACGGAAAGGAAAAAACCTAGCCTAGCTGTGGCTTGTTAATGTACATCCGATGATCTCGTGTAGCAGACGCACGAGGGAAAAGTGTACATATACGACCATAATAGGATTGACGACACTATTCAGTGTCGGAGGGTGCGAGCTATTTAGAAATATTTTGCAGTCATTCCATGGTGACTGATCATCATTCATTTTTCTCATTGACTGTGTTTACTACTCCATTTCATCATGTCTAGCATCCGTAAATCTTCAGGAAAACATCAGTTACCTCCAGTTGTCCAACGAACATCGACAGCTTCTTCATCAGGATCAAAATCATTGGGAGCAACACCTAAACACAAACGCAGCACCGATCACCTTTCAGTAGCAAGTTCCAGATCTCTATCACCACAAAAACGTCGCTCAGCCAGTTCAAAATCTCCACCGACCAAAAAATCTCATGTTCATAATATTTCCGATTCTGATACTGACAAAGAAATGACCATCTCTGACTCTGACCATGCCGACCATCAGGCTTGTAATACTTCAGTACCAGCTATGCATTCCTTTCTTCTAACCAACTTTGACAGCAAGTATCAAACTCCGAGACAACTTTTCCATCAACTACTCAAATATGTTTCTCGAGACAGCATCAATAGAATCATACCTACTAGGAACGGAATAATTATCCAATCATCAGACATCAATCTTGCCAAAACTATCAGAAACAAATACAGCTTTGAGATTTTTGGACCACATGCTAAACTCACTCATCTGGATAATAACAAGCCACTTCGTCAACCACCACCACCACGTCGACCACCCATGCTGTCTGTAGTAATCAGGGGAGTAGAACCAGACATCACTGATACAAACGCTGAAGAAGAATTAAAACTGGAAGGACACATCATAACTAAGTGCATCCGTATCAAAACCCAGCAAGGCACACCAAGCTACATGGTCAGAGTTCTAACTAATCACAAGCAGACTATAGATGACTTACTACAAAACGGAGCCTACATTTACAAGAAAAGATACAGGGTTGAACCATCTCGTACTTCACCACCGCTTCCATTACGATGTGAACGTTGCCAAGCATATAATTCCCACTACACTAAAAACTATCCGAACGAACCAACATGTGGGTACTGTACTGGCAATCACCACACAAAAGACTGCTCTAACCTACAAAATCCGCCTAAATGAAATACCTGTAATGAATCTCACCCTACTTTCAGCTACAAGTGTAAAGGACGACCTACCCTCAATCCCGACACACCTGCCTACATAGTCCCTCTCCGTGTTCCAGAACAAACCACACAGCACACACCCACTTCCTCAGTTCAGCAGCCAATCACAATCGAACAAGTTCTCTCCTTCCTTACCTTAATATTCCAAAATATATTTCCATTTGACCGGGCCAATATCCTTAGAGAAGTCACCCATTCAGCCAACGAAATTTTCAAAGTGAATTTTCAAGCAACGTATTCTGGCCCGTATGTCTACTTTTCCGCTAAACCACTCACACCTACGTAACACCTCATGCTCTGACAGAACTCGTTATCATCACATTTAATTCACTCACTATTCACCGCCATTATAAGCACAGTAACCATCAATGTTCTGCAAGGGCTTCACCTGTTTCTCATTTAGTCTAGAGTCGCCCCTAGACAAGAAGATTGTCAGTCATTCGTCCTAAATGTAAAGTGTCGTGACGTCTAATAGCACCTCATCCTCATCTTTCATCTCACAATCATCCTTAATCATATCCAAACAAAATGATTATAAGCGCAAAGCTTATAATGTCTAAGTTTAAAGATTTAATAAAATAAAGGATAAAATAATATTCCTATAATCCCTTAGCCCATCCGACTGACTCGTCCTTAATATCCATAATTACCTGATCCCTCTTACCCGAAATAGAGGGCTTAACCCTCTGAAGGGTGCCAGCCTGGCTGGCAATATCGCCAGGAGAAGATGGACTCACAGCAGAGATGTTTAAATGGGCAGGTGAAAAGATGAAAGAGGAACTTGAGAAATTATTCTCAATGTGCCTGAGGAAAACAAAAATACCGTCAAGTTGGAATAATGCTATCATCATTTTGTTGTACAAGAAAGGGGACAAAGAACGAGTCGAGAACTACAGACCTATTAGTTTACTGTCAGTTCTATACAAAATGTTCACCAAAGTTATTTTGAATCGTATTGAACGAGCCTTAGATTTTAACCAGGAAAGTGAATAAGCCGGATTTCGTCGTGAATTTAGCATCAAGGACCACATACAAACATTGAATGGAGTTATGAAAAAGACTAATGAATATGAACTTCCAATATTTTTAGGATTCATAGATTTTGAAAAGGTTCTCGATTTGATCTCCTTGGCAATAGTACCTAAATCACTTGAACATCAAGGCATCGAAAGTGCATACATCAAGTTACTGCAAAACATTTACTCGACTACTACATCTGTCATTAGACTACATCAAGAGACTGAAAGATTTAAAGTTGGAAAAGAGATAAGGCAAGGAGATTCCATTTCTCCAAAACTGTTTTCTGCTGTCCGGGAGAGAGTGTTCCAAAATTTGAATTGGGATGAAGTTGGAATAAAGATCAATGGCTAATATCTTCATCATCTACGATTAACTGACGATATAGTCCTGTTTGCTTCAAGTGCAGAAGAACTACAAACCAGAATGAAAGAGCTGTGTAATGAGAGTTCGAAAATAGGCCTTAAAATGAATTTAAGTAAAACAAAAGTAATGTACAATCAACATGCTGCAAAGAAGGAAATAAAGAATAACGGAGAGACAGTAGGCATAGTTGATGAGTATATTTACCTGAACCAGCTCAAGACATCGAATGTCAAGTTGACTGATGAAATAAATAGAAGACGCAAAATGGCATGGAGTTCGTTTGGAAGACTATACTTTATTTTGAAAAGCAAACGTTACCAATGTGTCTCAAGCGTAAAGTTTATACTACCAATGTGTTTCAAGCGTAAAGTTTATAATCAATGTGTCTTACCTGTGATGATGTACAGATTTGAAACTTGGACATTGAATTCGCAAACGACTCAAAGATTAAGAAGCACACAAAGAGAAATGGAGATGTACATGCTAGGAATAACTAGGATGGACAGGAAGACAAATAAATGGATTCGCGCACAATAAAAGGTAGAAGATATAATCAAAACTTCGAAAAGATGAAATGGAGATAGGCCGGTTACATAGCTAGACGAACAGATGGAAGGTGGACGACAAATGTACTACATTGGATTCCTTGAGAAAAGAAACGACCGAAATGCTAGATGGGTAGATGAAATCAAGCGTTTTCCAGGAGCTCCGCGAATGAGGATAGCAGCAGACCGTGATATGTGGAAAGAAAGGGGGGGCCTTCATCCAGCAGTGGATAGAAAATGGCTGAATATTATATATATATATATATATATGGGGGGTAAAGATGGATGGAGCGTATACCCACATAAAAATTTAGTACTTACTTCAAGTAAAATGTATAAGTAAAAGCACTTAAATCCTTATGCACTTAAATATTTTGTTTTTACCTTACCTGGAGGGCTAGTAAATACTACAAATTCAAGTAAACTTTATTTTTATGCATACCAATCCAAGTATTTACTTCAAAAATTTTTACTTATCAATATACACACGACCTATTATTACATTCATATATTTCTATATGTTCATATATTTTAAAAGCATATTTTATTTTTATATGGGCTTCTTTCTCCTAAATTAAATACTATCCTGTCGTTTGACTGGTTGCAGAACACTTTAGGATTTGGGTCACAAAACGTTAACTTGAGAAATAGTATCCGAAAACCGAAATACTCGAAAAATAAAATTTAAAAAAAAAATTGTAGATACACTTTTCTCAAAGAATTTGTACTAAAAAGTAAAATATAATTTTGTTTATGCATAACTAAAACAAAAAACATACGGCGCGCTATTTCAAGAATCTATAAAGTGACTATATAAGAGCGCGTCGTGCTTTTCATTTTAGTTGTGCATAAACAAAATTACTTTTTACTCCGAATTGTTAAAGAAAAGTAAGTCTTTAATAGTTGTGGACATAGATTTCCATACTCAAGAAGGTCCCCACTAATCATAATATCTTTCTCTTCTCAGCTTAAGCTAACACCTCGTCTTATTAGGGAGATGAGAGTGATAATATTCTTCAAGTTTGTCAAGGCCTGTTATCTTAAGTGGCTCTCAGATTTTGCTTTAGTTGGAGCTCACTGAAGGTATGCTGTACCTTTTCGTACGTTTTGTCAGTAGATTGTTGTTCTTCGGTGTTTATGTTTACTGAAAACTGCTTGTTTTGTTCCATTGACATTTTATGTTCATGCATGTATTATCTTCTAAGAACTTGTTTCATTAACTTTTTACCTTATTTCTTTGGTTACATTTCATCGAAATTATCCGCATCAAAAATGCAGGAACTTGCCGACCAGACTCAGCACACTATCTCCCCAGTATGTTTGTCAGTCTTACGTAACCATTGCTCCCCTCCTCATTATCAGCATAATTTTAGTCCCCCTTGAATGTTTACCTAATACTTGAACGACTCCTAACACGATTATTACTAGAAAATAAAAGAATAGTTTCCTGTTGATTAGTATTGAGAGAGACTAGGGTTGCCACCTTTTGATGAATAAATAATGGGAAAAAATACGGAATAATACAAAAAAAGTACGGAATAATAAAAAAATACGGACAAACCTAAAATAACCTAAATTGAAAATAACTAGTTAGACCCTCATATGAATACCCGTACAATTTAAAATGTGCATACACTTCGAAAATCACTGGTGGGTAGTGTTACAAACTGCAAACTGTCAGATGTGTGACAGGGAGCGCCTGTACATGAAAAACAGGACACGCGATAAACGTTTTATGTTCTGTTCGTTTGCTCATTTGTATATACAGTATGTTATGTATATTTGTTTTAAAAAATATATTAAGAGTATAAAGGTTATAGATTAGCGTCACAAGAAGTGAACGTTTACGCCAATAATTAATTATAAATAATATATTTATTTTGTCTTTAATAATGCTAAAGCGGCAGAAACTAAACTTATTCAGAAGGCCGCTAGAGGGGACGAACACCCATGGAGAAAACTTAGCATTAAAAAACTAATTATAAGGAAGAATTGTGTTAATAATTTTGGTCTACTAATAAAAGATAATGTTTCGTGCTGATCCACACTTAGAACTTTCAAATTCAATTAAAATCTGTTAATGATATTATGCTTTGAAGTTCGCCACATGCTTTAAGTTATTGCATCGACTGTGCAGTAGTGAGAGAGTTGGTGTCAGACAGTCAGAGGACAGAGGATAGGAATAATCAGGGTTACTATATTCTGTATAGGTTGCGTCAATAGGAAATGCTGTGCGCGCGCGCTGTGGCTACTTCATCCTGGGCGACACGTGCAGTGAGATTTCAGCAGAAAATTAAATAAGTGTGGTGTGTGCAGAGTTTTCGTTTACGGATCTGTCAATGAAATCGCAATTTACTTACCTGAAGAGTACTAATGAAGACATTTACTACAAATAGTGATGAGAAAATCTGTTCTTTTTGGATCACAGTGAGACCTGTGATAGTTCGTCAGCAAAACCTGTGATTTTAAACAGCGATCCGTGATTTATGTGATTTCCGCTCTTCTGGGATTTCACGTGTCTACAGTCGTGATCCGTGTTTGCTTCTTGGATGTGATTGCAATTTGCTTTGAGCTCTTTCGCAATTTCACAGCTCGGCAGGCGTTATCCGTGTCTGCTTCTTCGCTCTTTATCCGTGATCTTTTATTTTGCTCTTTCATATACACGAGCAGAATGCCAGTTGCCTTGGGGTGGGTAGCACCTGACGTCATTCTTGCGGCTTTCGCCTACAGTAAGTGACCCTCCCTTTGTAAGTAGGGGTGGCTTGTAGAGGGAAAAAAAGGCACTGCAACGAAAATACAAAGAGAACGATATGGGCCACGCAAACAAGTTCGTTGCTGTTTATTGATGGATGTTTTTTTTCTAGCATAGGGAGGGGAGGTATTTATCGGTATAAGTGTTACAAACTATTCTAAAATTTCACTTCTTTGTATTGTCAGGTTAACACGTAAAATAAAGAAAAGAAAAAGTTCGAGAGATGCAGTTTGAACAGTACAATTATAAATTTCGTTTGAAAAAAAAGTTTTGAATTTTTTATGCTTGTTGCTTTGTTAAGAGGTTTCTGTTCAACTTGAGATGCAGTTTAACCTTTATTCTAATTATACATTTTGACCAGACAGAAAACTGTGTTCTAAGATTGTCACATGTTTAAGATGTTTCCTGGGTGATGTATTTCAATGAGCACTCTTACGGACATGAAGAGAGAGTGTAGCGATCAAGGCGTTTGTCTTAGTAATAGCGGAACCTGCCAAACTAGAGTTAGTACAGCCGACAGCAGGACTTCAATCTGCATACCTCTCCTACGCCACGTGATGCATGCTTTAGAGCAGTGGTTCTCAACCGCCGGTCCGCGAAACTGTTGCACCGGTCCTTAGCCAATTAATATATTCAATTATTTAACATTCATTTTGTAGATTTCGATTCGACAG
>JAGDQP010020322.1:0-31846 GCA_022664845.1 Lepisma saccharinum | reverse complement strand
CATTAAAAAAAAAAAAAAAAAAAAACTAACTTAAAATGATATTTTACAATCCATAGGTCAATTCACCTTAACACTGTTAGGGAGAATTGAATTTGTGGAAGTGGGATGCCCTGATTTCAGCATTTGTTTGGAAAGCCTCAATGAAGTCGATCACTTTGGGCATCGATCCGACAACTCTGGAATAAGAAGTGCATGCAATTTCCACTGAGTTATTTTATCAGCTGTGATGTAATCTTGATATACTTTCCAGGGGAGCTTGAGAAAAATAGAGCTTATTATATCTAAAATGTATTAATTTTTGCTCTAAAGACATAGTTGAGACAAATAATCTCTTTCATAGTAATTAAAATTTAATAATAGATGTCTGTCTATATTTTACCAAATTAAAGCTTGCAAAATCTAGACAAGTGCAAGAAGACAAATAAGAATATCTAAAATTATTTGAAAGATAATAGTTCTGTTGTTAATTCATTCTAATCGATGATAATGATCCGAAGCGTGAAGATCAAATCTACTCGTAGTCAAAAATCAGTTTCCTACCTCACGACAGAGGAATAAGTTGTTTGATTATCTTTGCAAGTAATTCAAAATAATAATAAAAATAATAATAATAATAATAAAGTTTGCTATTTACACACAATTAATAAAGTTGTCCTTATGTGGTTATGCACAATTCTCATTTTGAAAAGTATGACAAATAGAAATGCGCGCGCGCGCATATACGCGCTCGCATGTATACATATATGGTAAGATATAATGAATGATTGGATAATATAGGGTATAAGTGAATATAAATTACACCCCCCAATAACTTTAGCACCCCCCTTCGACTACATTCCTGGCGTACTCCCTGTTTTACATTCATAAGAAGAAAAATAAAGGACTGCGAGATGAGTGAAAACTGCCTCTCGTTTTCTAAACGGCTGTAGCTTAATAAAAGGTTCAAATTTGGCCGAACAAAGAAGTCTTCTCCCGATTTTGTAGATTCATCTCGGCTATAAGATTCAAGTAATCCACGAAGGAATGAAGAACATAGCGATTAGGGGGAATGCATATATTCTTACTAGGAAATCTCGCCCAGCTCCGTAAATTCAAACACAGCGTATATAATAATAATCATCATCATCTTCAAAATATTTACATAATTTCGATTTAAAACATGACGAAGGTAAACCATAACATAAAGCTGCTACCATTCCAATTAATCTTATCTTCAATTTGAAATAAGCAACTTCACTTATTCCTAGACAATCCACTGTCCGAACGAATAACCCCTGTCAGAGTAAATCACTCCTTCATTTACTAAACGGTGAATTTATTAGGAAATCAAATATTTATTTTTTCGTTCTTCAAGTATCATTTTGTTTCTTCTTCAAACCTTTGTACGAAAATTCGATATTTTCTTTTCGGATATCCGTTAAAACTAGGTTCCTCTAATATCATGTTGTCTTAAAGATTCTTGTGTATTACCTCGGTTTTCCGGTTAATTGGAGACGAATAATTAAATTTCCGAATAATTATTCAAATAATATTCCGATAATAATTACCCCAAAATATTTACAGTTCCAAAATTAATAATGTATGAACATAAAGAATAAAACACTATTATCCGCCATCCCATTATATATATATACGCTATCCTCGTATGTAAAATCAGTACGAATATATAGTGGGGCTAGGATAACTTTTTATCCCGTACTTGGCCCTCCATAGTATTTTCTCAGCATTTACTAAGAATATCGCTCGCTCGCGGAACGCGAGTGCACTTTCCAGGAAGCTCCAGATACATACATGGACTGACTTCAAACAAACCGTTGAACCTAACTCAATACTTGAAAATTAACCCTTAGTGTTCAGAGATTTGTGACAGCTTATTTTGGTTCTACAATCAACATTAATAATTGTACCTATAGCATAGTAAAGCATTCATGTTACATCCTCTTTATATTAGTATTCATTTTTTTTTCAGAATTTCAGAAGGGTTCGGCATTTCAGTACTCTGATATCTTTCAGTATACTGATACTGTTTGGTTTATCGATATTTCGGTATTTCGGCATATCAATATTTCAGTATACCAAATTCCGGTATAAACTATGCCGGAAATTTGGTATTTCAAAATATCGATACCGCTTTTGTTACATCGATATTTTTCACAGCCCTAGGGCAGATTCATATTTCCGACTAAAACAAGTATCTAAGTTAGAAATTTGTTTCCTTTCTAGATCACTATTTCTACTTTAAAGATGATACTAACTACATTTCCAGAGGGGCTCCGGGGGTGAATGACGCGTTCGACTTCCATGTTGATGAGCATAACTATAGCCATAAATATAACACGAATCATTTTCCTAAAAAATGGAATATCATGCAAACACATTTCGTAATGGTCTTTGTCGTTTTAGTAAATTTTGACCGAGGGTCGTCTGAATTATACTGGTTAAAATCCACAAACATCCATTTCCCAGGCGGGATTTCAACCTGCAGCTTTATAGACGCTAGCATAATGTCTCAAACAACATGTTTGTCTCGTTCGGCATGCTTTTCGTCTCTGTAACTTTGAAAGTAGCATTATAATGCAACAAAAGTCGTTTCAGCTTGAGCTGTAATGCAGGTTCCTGTAATAAAAAATAAATCGGCAGCTACATTTATACCGCACCCCAGGTGGTGGTGCTAAACGCTCAACATCTTGCAACAAACAAGCATGCAGTTGAAGACAATGAGTTGATATGTATAAACTAGGTGGGAAAACTGGCAACAGCGCGGGACGTTAAAATGATAGAAAAATGAACAGTATTATACGCGTGTGACGCCAAATGATGGTAAAGTTGAATGTATATTCACGTGCGCCAAAAAGACAGTAATTTGAACGGAGGTCAAATTGATAGGAATTTAAACAATAAAATATTGTGCTTTTAATTGGAGTATACTCGTTGATTTTGTAAAATACATAACCGATAACCATGATATACACTTAACATAATGTAGTTAAGTCCCATTACTGTGGAGAAAAATCAACTTTAAAACGGATGCCAAATGTTCGTCTTTTGAAAGGATGCCAAATTGATAGAAAGATCTATATATATATATATATATATATATATATATATACTATTATATGTGTTTTTTTATGAATATACAATATTTGGCAAAATCTGAATTGGATTTGTATCATATTCTTAGACCCTCATCTAAAAAAAAATTTGAATCCCCCCCAAGTTACAGAGAAATCCGCGCCCTTGGTAATAATAGAACCCCAAGCTTTAGAATCAGCTCAAATTTTAAAAATAGACCAGAAATGTTATATTTTTTATGTATATTATTTAGAAGGGTATTTTTGTTGTTTGAACTGAAGAAAGGGGTTTGTAATAATTTTATTTATGTAAACATAAATACATAATACATGAAGATGTATTTTTTGCGTTTAAAAAGAGATAATATAACGTACTTTTCTCTCGAGTAACTATTTGTCATGAAATGATCTGAGTGACAAGGAGTGAATACATAGGGAATGCTAAAACAGTAGTGAAAGATATAATCAATACGAGTAACCAGAATTCTTATCGAGAGTTTTTAAGTCTTACTTCTTTATAGGTAATTTTAGGATAGACTCTATCCTTTTCGGTACTAAAATAACGTGACGTAGGAGACATTGTGTCACTGTTAGGTTATATATATATTTTTAAAAAATATTTATGTTAAGAATATAGCAACGTTAGGTGCCTGAACTCAAGTATTCAACGTCATAACGCAGTGAAAAAAGCAGTTACATAGACTTACACTGGGGTCCTCAGGACCCCACTACCGCTTTCAAAAGCCCTGAGTCAACTGGCTGATGAGAACTGGCTTCCATGTAATTATGAATCGCTCGACAGTCTTTACAAAGTGAGTTTGCAGAGCGGAAAAATCGTATAACTATAAATAAAATATCGGTATTACTTTTAATTATCAATGGGGACTGTGAGACCACCACAGAGTACAGTTCAAGGGTTAAAGAGGCATGCAAACCGCGTTGTGTCAAGTCGATTGTTAACTTAAATACTTGAGATGTCGACCAGGTTCGAACCTAATGTAATTGCCCAATACGGCAAAAATATTATGGATTACCCGATAACAGATGAAACAAACATGGTATGCTATGAGCATTTTTTAATTTTACAAGGTAGTTACCGTAGTTTGCAGGAAATACGTAATCATTAGAACGCTAATGCAGTACTCATAATAAACCATTGCGGGGTAGCCCGGAACCTGGAATCAATGTGGGGTTGAAGCAAGCCATGCTAATGTTGAAATGCATGCTTTTGGAATGTCTGAAGATGGATATAAGAAATTCTTCGGAGCGGTTACACTTATAAATGACTTGTTAATCACCACGTTTGTTTCGTAGGCAGCGCAACTTGCACTCATATAAATACACGAGAACGGAGTGGAGAAGGTAGGAGGATTTTGTATATTATTTGTTGAACCACATGCTTTCAAAGGAAATTTTAAAGGTTCTTAGTGGCAGGGGAAGACCGGAAAAAAAAAATATTGTGGATATAACGTAACTGATGCAGCTGAATCTAGGCTGTTGTAACCGAGCGTTAGCGACGGATGAGCACACATATCATGCCACGAAAGCTCTAAATTTGAAATGCAGGTATGGATTGTATATACAGTTAAAATTCTGTAAGATACATTATTATTGCGGTACGCATGTTATCCCAGTTAACAAAAGTATAAAACGAATTAAATAACAAAAGTTTGATTTTAATATGTCGGATACTTTTTTGCTATTCTGTCTGCACCGAGAACCGCGGGAAAATATTACGATGACAATTTTGTTGACAATAGCGCAGTAAAATATATTTAATATTTTCTAATATAAGGCATTTCATTCATTCTAAGTGCGTAAAGCTAAGAAAGAATGATATTGAACGAAACTATAAGCATCATTCTGGTTATCCAAACATAGAGCTCTTCGACTTCTCTTCGTCTCCTGCTTTTACGAAGCGTTAAAATATATAGTCATGGTTAGGCCAAGGCTATTACCCACTTAGAGGGTTACACCCTTTTTTGGGATGGAAAGTGCTAGCACATCACATTCGCAAAACGATAAGCATTAGTATAGACATGCATGTTATCTTCCGATCCTGGGGCAATTCGGAGCACTGATTAAAGATATTATGAACCCTGTTAGTCTTAATACATTACTATGCGACTTATGGAATTATGAAAAAGTTGTGTGGCCGAAAAGGGGTCGAGGTGAGGTATTTCCGGATGATTATCTGGCAGAATGAAAAGACATATGCTTATAAAGAGGGATATTGTACAGGTGATTAGCGGTGGGTGTTGTGGATTATAGGTAGCATCATGATGTATTGTGCCTAACAATAAGGGATGGAAGTTTTCATAGCGCTTGTTGATGTATTCTTGTCTTAGTGCTTTTAGATAATGAAGTAAGTGCGGAGTGGTGATGAGGATGTATTATAGATGGGTTATGGGGCTGGGTATTTCGATTCGGTGAGCGATACGCAAGGCATGTCCTTCGAGAATTTTCAACTTATTGTAGAGAGTGAGTGCGGCTGATATTCAAGCAACATGACGATATGTAAAACAGGTCTGACGAATGTTAGGATGGCTATAGGTGGGAGACCACAGGTTGTTCCTGTTACCTGATTGAGGAGATTAAGTAAGTTGTATGCTTCAGCTTTGAGGTAAGGATCAGAAGTGATTCCAAGATATGTAATAGTATTTGTCGTTTGATACAAATCTGATTTAAGTTTAATGGTAAGTACAATTGAGTTGAACTTATTGAGCGAAACGCTAATACATTATTTTTGTCACAAATTCATATTATCATTTGCTAGTTTACAGATTTTAGGAAGAAATGTTCAGAGAAAGCTTAATAAAATATATATTTCTCTGTCTCAACATGTCACAATAATAATATAGTATTCAAAATTCAAATTTTAAAAATATTTACATCATTTCAATGTCAATTAGTTCAATATTACATTACATATGACTCTGCTGTCATCTAATGGTAGAGTTTTCAGTGCGTATTATACTCATTAACATAAATGTACAAATTGACACAAAAATGTTTTTTTAACATTTCTTCTTTACTTATAATATTTTATTTTAATAAATAATTTTATGTTTTATCATTCTAATAGTGTAAATTACTTTAATATCATTCATGAAGCTAGACGTCCATTTATTCCTGTTATCGTGACTTAACTTTAGTCTGAAATCAAAGTTTTATGGTTATTTATGATTTTAGTTTAAAACTTTCAGTTAGACGAAACAAGTTAGAACAAGCATGAAATAATAGAAGAACATGTAAACTTCCTACAAACATTAAAAAAAACGTGAATATCAACTTAAGCGATATTGTTACTTACCATCATCATCATAATCAAAAGTCCTTTACACGGTCGTGTGTAGATTTGCTTACCTCCACACAAACATTTGACGCGTCGTAATGTACCGTTTACCTATGTCCTTTACCATTTTTCAAACCAGCGGCGTTCCGTTCAGAAATTGGGTCTATGCCTCACGCCCCTAGCACATAAAGTGTATATCAGTTTGATTTGATACAATAAAATTTCCCGTAAAACGCGTTGTTTAAATATGCTGCATAAGGCACAATAACATTTTATATGATAACTGCAACCACACTTCATATGGCGTGAAGGCCATATTGCTGTGACTTTAAACTGGTATTACTCGTATTCACCGTTCCATCGGTCCAATTGAATAGGAAACACGGAGGGTTGTATGCGTGTTCCAGCATTTATTTTCGAAACCTTGGTATTTAAAATTTACAACACAATATTTCATTAGATTCATTCATTCTGGTTTAAACATTTAATTTAAATTTGCAGCTTTTCTATCGATTTTTGACCATTTTTTTAAAGTTGGGGGTGCTCTCGAGGATTTCCCCGTTCTGGCTGAATCACTGATTACGGTACGTATGTGCAGAGTATAAGGAGTACGCTTGAAAATAGGTAGAATGTGCCAAGCGATATATCATAAGGCTGTTCCTAAAGAATATTGCCCCCTCAAACAAAAACAGAAATGGCGCCACTTATTGCGAGTAACATTGTCTTTTACGGACATCAGCTTATAAGAAATACCTATTCAAATTGTATATATAGTGTTACCTTAAAAATGGTATTTTGTTCATATTTTAAAAGTAAGCAAGATAAAGACAGCATAACGTAAATATTTAAAATTTAAATGAAAACAAATTACCTTGATATTATGATTGTCATTTAAAAGTTTGTTAGTAGGTGGCGCAAATTTTATACGAATTGCAACTCAAACTAACGTACTATTCTAAAATGCCAAAGATATAATTAATTTAGGAATTTTCAAAGAAGAATCTAGTTTCTGAAAAGTCTCTTTCAGTGTGCACATAATTCACAATTATTGAAACACATGACATATAATTTAAACTCCTGTGACTGAAAATTTTACTCACTGGTTAGAAAAGTTTTATCGACATTACCCTGTAACTTTGTCTTGCAACAAAACCATTGTTTCTTACCTTTATCCTAACGTTTTATTAATGATCTTCATAACAATTATGTTCCATGAATCACTGACAAAATTTATCTATTTTTATTATGATTTAATTATGTATCGTTTACACAAAAATAACCCATTTTCAAATTAGAATTCTTGCATATGTGGAAGGTGTATTCTAAACTAAAAACTTGCATGCCGTATTTTTTATATTTTCTGCTCCCTGCACTAGTTTGATAATGTTTCAGATTTCGTACCAATTTAATTCCTTTCTTTTACACTACGTCTCTGTATCGAGATATCTTAATCTGTAATTTGGATAGACCTGGCAACTTATGCATAAAATGTAATAGTCTTGAAGGGATATTTAATCCGTTCTTCACTTATTTTTTTAGGCACCAGCCCACACAAAATGCTGAGTTGTTACGAGAAACGATTCTTTGATTTACATAATTATATATAATATTCTGTTTCCATTTACCTATATATCGAAATTATGAATATTTATTATTATAGCTTATTAAGTTTTGCATATTTCTCTACAGCTAATATAAAGACAAGTAAAGAATGTCATACGAAAATAAGTCTAATATTATTCAATTCGGTTAGTTGAGGGTAATGCCTTTTTTAGCAGAAAGGAATGTTTCAATTCAACATTAAACACGATTTCTCTCGGTGCTTTACTCCAGAAGTAGAACATGTGAGCTTTTCTTTATAAATAATTTTATAATAGATTTACATTTAATCAGCATTGAGCGTTAAATATAGAAAAAAGATAGATACATGTTTTATTAGAAAATATGAACGTAACATAAACAGTTTTTTGGGGAGAGACTGCTACTGCTCGTGTTGCTGGGAGTGGTCATAACATCTAAATTGCGCAGTAAAGTGATAAATACGGTTGACATGATAGCAAGGAAAGAGCTAATTTATTATATAAATTATAAATACTGTCAGCTTAGAATAATTTGAAATTGATGTATGTCTATGCCACAACATGCACAGTAGAAGTTAAGATCATAGAAGAAACGAACTTATTTAAGACACCAAATGTCAAAATACAAGCGCTGCAGGTCGGCGGCCCTTAACAGAAAGCTTCTGGATACAATGATTCTTAAGCTCATATTTCCAAATCCAACCTCGACTTAATGCAACACCACGTACAATAGCAGTATTGCCATATGGAAAGAACATAATGTGCCCAAATGACTATCCATCATTTGTCAATACAACAAACGATATCCCTTCCCGGTCTGATGAACATGGTGTTAATTCCTTTAAAGAATAACAACGCAAAGCATAAATAGTTAAGAAAATGGCCACGAACCACACTACCAACCAACTGGAAACACTTACCCTTACCGTACGCCTACAAAAACTTTCCAGCGTATATCCTAGGCATTCTCGCCAAACATATACAACAAGCAGAAAGCTTGGTGCCATACAGAATAAGAAAAAAAACCGGAGAAACCAAACATCGCCTTGGGGATTGTCATTAACATTGGACTAATTAGGGAATTTCCCCCTTTCGAAACATATTTTCCTGCCAAAAACTACGAAAGCTACTAAACTTGAATTCTGGGTTCTCATTTTCGTTATTTGTTTTTATTTTGGGCAAAACAAGCGAATACAGTGACACCCCTTACCGGGTGAAGTGGGCTTTTCTTTTACCCTAGTTAATAGTCTATTAAAAACTTTGGTAAACTTTATTTTTATATGGGCGAGTCTAGTAACTTTGGACTTCGGCCCGTCACGATTCGCCTTTAGCTGTTAAAATCCACATCCATGCCCCTGCCGCGACTCGAACCCGGGAACTTCGGGCCGATGGCCTATTGCCGCAGATCGCTCGGCCACCCGACCGGCAATACTCTATTAAGGCACAATCGGTTTATATTATTCAAATTTAAGTGCAGGTAAAAAGAAAATAACTTTCACCGGATAAAATTAGTTTTGTTCTTCAATAATGAGCATATTATTCTTAAAAGAATGTTCATTGTTGTGTTCAAAATCTTTTGGATTAACTGCGCTCGTGATTTAAATATACGGAACGAAATTTAAAGTTACTTTTTGTTTGCCTGAAATATTATTTCAATAATCGACGTACAGCAAACAGGGTGCAACAAATTATTTCATGGCCCGTATGTTAAAAATTTATTTAGATATTACAGAGCTTTGTTACTACGCTACTAGCAGAGAACGTTACGGTACAAATTGAGTAGATCTCAGCAAACCTACTGCACAAATTAAAAATCCATACATGATGCATGTGTTGTTTTTCGTTCTCAGACATTGTACGATATACAAGCAAGGTTGTCTATACACAACATTGTTACTATCTACCAATACAAGGTTTTGGTGAGTGGAGTGAGGGTTATATTTATTTCAGTTTCTATGTTATTTAGAAATCAAAGTTCTAACGCTTTTTCTACAAATGAAAATTTATTTGCTTTGTCTTTTGTGGTGTCAACTGAAATGAGCTGGTCAAATCGATCATATGAATAATACAGTCCCGAAAAGACTGGGAGTCCCCTACCTCGGGCTCTTAAATTTGGGGGCGTCTTAAATTATATATAAAAGATAATGTTCCAAATGCAGCACTGAAATAAAAATTAGGAGGCCAAAAAAGACGTTTGTTTTTTTTCAATACAAGTCAAGGCTACCGGAGATTTTTTTTTTCAAAATTCATAAAAAAAAGGTGATAAGTCGTATGGACATTATTACGAACATTTTCTCAATTCCTACACAATATATTAAAATTAAAGGAAATAAAATTACAACAAAACGTGGGGAGATATTTTATATAAATGTCTCGGGGGCCGAAATACCTCACAATAACTCAGAACTTGAACCTAAACACTTGCTTTAAACCAGACTTGTCAACCTAGAAGGTTGCAAACCTCAATGCGTGAGGTTTGCCAACCTGGAAGGGGAAAATACGGGAAAATGCCGGAGAAGCGAAAAACATATGCCAAAGAGTTACAGCAGAGACGTTAATTATCACAAAAGTAATATAAAAAAAACACACAGTGTACGGTAATAAGTAGGTCTAATTTCAGTTTTCAAAGTGGTAGGTACTACTTACAAAATTAAATTAAACTATACGTTTTCAAAGTTATTAAAATAATTTACGATCTGATCAGTTCAACAATTATTCTATATATCATCAGTTTTCTATTTGAAGCGAGGGATGGTTGCGATTTCCCCCTATCTAAGAAAATCTTCCCTAGCTCTGTTTTCCGAAATATCCACAAACGTGGGATATGAAACGGCACGGTTTTCGCTTTCTCAGATGATACGGTTTCCTCAGATTTTTTCTATATTTTGACTTGTGAGATTTTTTTTTACCATCTATGGAAATTTTACAAATCGGATACTGCATACCATACATGAAGATAAGTAACAAGGAACGAAATATATATCATCACTTTAATATTTAATTAAATAACCAAAAAAAAAAAACACTTATTTTTACTAGATACTATTTTTCATTTGTGTGAATCGTTGTACAACTTGGCAGCTGTTATGGCAGTCTCTAAAATTTTACTGGAAGATTTTACAAGGGCAGTGGTAAGAGCCATTCTAAACCACAGACTCTCTCAGTTTTTTTTCTGTTTATACCAAGCATGCGCTGCTATCGAGTTGTAACCATCAGCTATATCGTAATGTCTTGCAATGCTGCCACTCCAGAAAGTCAATTTGTTTATCTATACTTCAACTTCTGAGTGGCTATATCCTGGAGAGGCCTCATTATTATTATTATAAATGTGTGTGTTTCCTGTTACTTTCTCCAAAACTACAAGATCCATCTAACAGATTAGGTACCATAAAATTATAGGACCTTACATTGTATGGGTGGCACATATAAATATGTACATTTGCATCAAGTTTAACCGCTGAGACTGCAGCAGCGAAAGATATAACTTCCTATTATATGTGGCTATCCTGTTCTAAATTCACTAAATCCATCCCGACATCTGAAAGAATCTAGTATGAGGGTATCGCCTACATACGTGCGCAGGGCTTGAAATGGCGCGGCTTGATGGGGAATTTCGTCCCTCTGGGAACTTCACTTCCTCCTCACTGAAGTCCTCTTGCCTGATGCATCAGACGGTAAATGTCAATCATTTATCGAAAAAATACCCTTGGGTCTCCATCCCAGAGAAAATATATCACCGCAAGCACTCTATGTACCGTACTGATCAATTGAACTGTGATGGCTCGAGCAGCATAAATATGACTTTAATAATCTCAATTGTCAACGGTAAGAAAATTGAACTTAAAACGACTCATAGATTTAGTTTTTCTTCATATCTTGCGTTGCTACACCATTAGTAGATCTAGTAATGATGTAGCCTGTAAAACCACGAGCCATTGCTATTATATTACTATACAAATAGTATTTTTTCTCTACATACATTGTTTTACTTATGCATCTTTCCTTGCTGGATCAACGGCCGTAAGCTGATGATAATATATTATTATATAAATTGCTTCCTTTCTCAAGAAATATTATTGTTCAAAAGTATATTCAGCTTGTAGATCAATGGCTGGATCATACATACAATTTCGAACTGTTGAAATACTGTTTTAGAAATGACCTCACTCACTGCCTTGCATATTATTCTCCAAAGAAACCTTGTGTTATTCTCCAGGTAAATTTTATGTCGCTAATAAAACATGCACTTAATGACTCATAATATTGCAATTTTGCTAGTTGCTAAGTAAATAGGCAACGTGTCGAAATCAGCACTCGTATTTGTCGTTAAAGCACATGATCAATTGGTCTTCAGAAAGATCTTAAATCGAATCTACTATCAATATCCAAAAATTGGAAATCATAGTTCAGAAACCTCGGCGACGTAATTAGGCAGCAACATCAAAATCAGAAATAACTTTTGAGCGGAAACATTAACTGAAGTAAATAATTATAGTAACAAAAAATTCGATAAAGTACTCTTAATGAACATAAGGTAGCTTGGAATGCATCTCATTCCCACGCGGACCAACACTTTCTAATATGTTATGTTCTAATGATAAAGTTCTATATAATAGTGCCTTTTGTGAATATACTTATGGGCTTTAGAAATATTGATTTCAGGTCGGGATAGAGTGGGGAAGACGACGTTGGAAGATAGCCGGCTTGGGCCTAGCAATTGCCTGAGGAAGAACCCATTATATTTTTTAGTCCGGATATTGCAATATCCCGTGTGTTCAAAGACACGCGTATATTACGTAAGTGCACTGACAATGTTTATGTATATAAATAGGTAATCAAAACAAGCAAATGAGTGACATAAACAGTGGCAGATGACAGACAACTCCACACCAAACTACCAGATGGAGCTGATATCAAGAGGTAGAGGGAGCTGGAATCGATGGAGGAGAAGCATGGAGGGCTACCCCTACATTCACCTATAAAACCCAGCACCACGGACTATTGGGTTGGGTGATCAACTCCTCTTCCTTCACGTGTCCACAGAGGGCTTCGCTTCTGGGACATCCTGATACACAGAGGGCTTCGCTTCTGGTATCATCCTGCACACACAGAGGACTTCGCTTCTGGTGTGTACTCTACCTAATTACTCTCTCCCTGTGTCCACAGAGGGCTTCGCTTCTTGGACAACCTCGTTCATACAGGAGGCATCGCTTCTGGTGGGCACTCTACCTAACTCAACCTTATTGCACAGAGAGGGCTTCGCTCCTTGTACATCCCAGACACACAGAGGACTTCGCTTCCGGTGTCTTCCTTTCGTGCATAGAGGGCACTGCACATCATCCCTTGCCTCTCCTTGGAGAACACCACTCAAGGAGAAGACGTCCGCACTAAACATTTTCTATATCTAACAGTTTACGGGACGCTAATTTTGTTAACCTATTAGCGAGTTGTTCATTTATCAAATTTATAATAAAATTGGTTAAGGGCTAAAACAGCAAACCTGTGTATTACTTGCTATACCTACGGAACTCTGAGAAAGGGCAGCAAGAACATTACGATATAATCGTGCTAATTTTGAAGATAATTACTTTATGCGTTCTTATATATTTCAGGAATTATTCTTGTAATATAGGAAGTGTCTCGTTACCTTCGGAATGATGGAAAATATAACTTTCTAATATGTCTGAACACTATTTTATTCGAACTATCATCCATCATCGAATCAAGTTAGGATTAAAATGACCCTTTCGTATACTACAGATGATTATGTATCTAATATCTGAGTCTTATAAACATAAAAATGGTAATTAGCATGACACTTTGCTATGGCGAATACGCGAATATCATAGCTCTTACATAATTGTAGTTTTGTTCGGGTCGATACAATGAATCACACATTATGTTCGAAAGTTAGTTTGATCAGTCAGTGCCGCACACAATTACTGCCGCATGTGGGTAAGAGGATATTAATTTGAAATAACACTAACAAAACTCCTAAGTTGTTAACAGCTGTAGTACCAAAACAAATTGGGAATAGGATGGTAGAAGTTCAGATAGGACATTTACGTCGGCGAGTACACATACATCAATTAAGAAGGTTAAAGCGAGTTTACCAATCAATCACTATGCATGAAAATGAAGCTAACAACTGGTGGAACATGGAATCAAATACGAAAACTAGTAGTTCCACAAATAATGAACAAGCGCCATTATGTCGTGAATAATGAAGTAATGAAACTTCAGAGTTTCACCTAAGCATTTTGATTCTGAGGGGTATTAACTTATATTCATTTATTTGAGGGGGAGTGAATTATTAGATATTCAGAAAGCGGTTATAGTTTAATATCAATGGTTAACAAAACGATTACAGTTTAATACCTATGGTTAACAAAATGATTATTCTTTAATATCTATGACTGAGTTATTGTGTGTGTTGAGAGTATCAGCAAATACACTCATTTTACTATTCATTATATTGTTTGATTTGGTTTGGAAAACAAGTGAACCAAAAGATGTAGTTTCTGAATGATGAAAGAAGATTTACAAACCTAACACAAGGAAATATTCATGGTCTGCATGTTTGTACTGTAAAGAATTCATGATGAAATATGTAAATGGATTGCTCTTACTTACTGACAAATGCATTGAATATAAGGATATCGACATTTAGTGGATGTTTCAAAGAATGGATGTTTATGGAAATATGTGGTTTTGTTTGGTACTAAACTTTATGTTTCGATTTGAATATTTATATTGTTGGATGCAACTAACCTATTGAAGTGTTTGTATCAGAACTGGGTTTCAGATAGTGCATGAACTTTGATGGATCGATTTTTCTGTGTGTACTTGTAACATCCTACGCAATGTAGGTCAGTGAGTTTTAATTGCCTGTTATAGTAATTAATTTGGCACCGACCTCACAAAAAAAAAATCGAAAATGATTTTATGAAATGTGTTTAATTTTACTGATAATGCGTTTTTAAATCGGGCATTTACCTTCGTCTTCTGTCAATGTTTATATCCTTTTGGTTTCATAGTTGTATCCGCTCAAGAATAATTCTGCATTGTGTCTGCATGGAATTGCAATTGGATCGACAAGAAACATTCTGCGGTTCCTGTCCAACGTTGACTATACTTATCATAAGAGTGATTCTTAAAGGGTCACACTAGTATGCCTCGAAATTGCTTGCCTGCCCCGTGCTACGCCGCTAGAACACAGACGCTTTGATTAAAATGATAAAATAAAGGAAAAGTGAAATAGAAATTGAACATCTTTAACAACGTTATTTATTAATAAAAGAGGAAGAGTAAAAAAAAACGGAACTGTTAAAATAATTGACTCAAGTCAATATTTTATTTTTATAATTAAGAACCGTCTAGTTTATTTCGAAACTTACTCTTACTTGAGACATGACACATAGCCCTCCTGGAACCATCACAGTTCGTATTCTAGTTTGAGTTCTTAAATATATTGTATGGAATTCCCCTAGCGTGTATAGGTACTAATTTTGTATTTCTTTTACGGAGTCAATTGCTGTCTAAGTATCTATTCGTTGCTATTTTTAGATCATTTCTTGTTAGTGGTTCTTGGTTCAGAGTCCTTTGTTTTCTGGTTGGCTAGTGTCTACACGTCTCTTGTCCTCGGCAGAACCAATGTGACTGTATTCTGATGTTTATTATTATTACTTGACCTTTTTTGTTTTTGTATAGGTAATCACATTTAGTGGTGTTTTTTTCTTTCTTGTTGAATCGTTGTTAAGATATATCAGATGATTTCTAAGGATTGCAACTGCAGATTTTTTTTAATGGATTCCAAACTTTCAATTCATGAACCTCTACGAGGATTGAGTCTATGACCTTGCGTATAACAGAGGAGCGCGACTGCCACTCGGGGCACAAATATGTTATTTTGGGTGCATAGTATTTGTTCGTGTATGAACATTTCAGACATATAGTAGAGCGGTGGAAAACGCCATACTTTTTCATTTTGATGACTGTATCTGTTGAATAATACGACGATAAAAGGCAAACTACAGCAATGAATAGCGACTATGTTAATGCACAATTGCTGTCAATATCACGTATTGCACTTGTATGGTATACTGACAATTGACCAAAATAAAGACTAATGAAATTTGCCATCTTACCCCGAGGTGTAGGGGAGACATGCCTAGTGTTTCGGGGATTGATGCCACAATAACAATTTGTAGTTACAATTAACAAAGAAATGTGTTAATGTTTTTATTTCAGTAGAAATACATAGAATATACTTGTCATGTCCCAACACAGGTATTTTTAACATAAAGAAATTCGTAGAAGGATAGATATAGTTAGTTTCAAAACAGTGTACTTCTCATACAAAAGCAAACTTCATGAATCACTATGAGATGTTAATCGAACTAAGAAAAGAAGTTCACCGTTTCAACCAAAAAGTCTATTTTAGCTTTGTTTGGTTATGAAACTTATAAAAGATGGACTTGGATTTAAAACCAGTAGTATAATCAAGTTCGACGTGTAAACTATCGAATGACGGAAATATTCAATGGACGACCAAGGGCGTCGAAAGGAATTTACCCAGCGGTGGGTAATATTAAGGGAACATTACATATATATATGGGGAGATTTACATGTGAATCATGAAGAGGAGCAAGTTATACTCATTTTTTTTATTTACTATATAGACGGTTACATTAAGTTCATTAGGTTCCAGTGTATCTAGTACATTAGTACTACCATAGTGTTGAATTACCGAAATCACACAACAAACGGCTTTAGCAAAACAAGTGGTGGTCTCATCGGGACACCGAAAAGTGTTTAATTAACGCAGTCATTTTTTGTAGTGTACCAAACTTGCCATTTATGAACACATGGAAATTCCCAGGCCGTGCATGTAGCCAAGTTCCTCGCGTCACAAAACGTCAGCACTGTCAGAAGCATGTTATACAGGAACAAAAGTTTATGGCGAAATCGGAGAGTTCGAGGCCCCGTAAGAAAAAAAATCAGAGATAGGAATATGAACTTAAGAAGTTAAGGAGATATGGCAAATATGTGAAGGTGTGAAAAATTTCATACTTGAAGCATATTGGAGTTATGGCCCCCTGAAATTAAGTATTTTAGACTAACTACTCAATAACTCATCATTCTGTTTAGGGCTTTTGGAATAAGCTAGACACATGCAGTTTGGCATGAAGGTGGAAAATGATAAGTAGGTAAAGGGACAATTCCCACATTTTGAAAAAAGTCGCCATCTTGGATCCAAAAGGCCGCCAAACTTAAAATATCAAAGAATACACGGTCTAAATGACTAAAGCTAGTAAAACGAAATTTGGCGCGAAGGTACATCATCACTAGCAGGTTAATAAAATATTGCACATTTTGAAAAAGTCGACATCTTCGTTCCAAAGTGGCTGCCAAAATGAAATTTCCATACAATACACAGCCTAAACGGCTATAGTTAGAAAAACGAAATTTAGTATGACAACACATCATAATTAATAGATTATAAAAATATTACAGTCTCCAGAGACGCCATTTCGGATCCAAAATGGCGAACCACATAAATCCATTTTCCACACCGATTGAGCTAGAGATACGAAATTTAGCATAAAGATGTATTATCAAGAGTATCTTACAAAAAGATTACATTTTGAAAAGTCACCATTTTGAATTCAAAATGGCTGCGCAAAAACAATTTTCCACCCCGTTTGAGCTAGGAAAATGAAATTTGGTATGAAGGTGTCACACAAGTAGGTCAGACAATACAAAAAAACCGTTAAAAAGTCGCAATCTTTAATCCAAAATGGTCGCCCAAAACCCATTTTCCAAACCAATGAACCTAGAAAAACGAAATTTGGTATGAAGGTGTACCGTCAAGAATAGATTACAATAAGTGGGCCAAATGGGGGTACAGCCCCCAAGAGGTATGGGAGAAGATCTACACCATAGGGGCACATCCGCCGGATAGCATGGCTACGATAACGGGGGCGCAGCTTCCAAAATTTCCAAGTTGGGCCGCAGTTCGCCACGGGAGTCTCGTGCCATCACCCCCCAGCGAAGCGAAGCGAGTATATATCTATATCTATATATGTCTTGAGGACTATTGGGGAGCTGCTGTGAATAAAAGACAGTGGCGATCACAGTGAGAGCTTCTTCTTTCCTCTCCCAACCCGTCTGGTCAGCATGAGAGCAGTAGACCAGCTCCTCCCTTCGGAGAGAGGCCTCATCCACTAGTGGATTGAATATGGCTGTGATTTATTTATTATATATGTGTGTGTGTATTACACACGTACAAAAAGAAGTGAAATCCGAGCAAAAACACCAGAGGTGCAAGAAGTTCAGTCAAATTTATAAGCTGTAAAATGTGGTGAAATGAAGGATGGATGAGCCAAGTTTCCTAGCGACAGCATGCAGAGGAACACTGGAAGTTGGCGCGAGGTGGCAAGGTTCATGATGTTGGAGCCTTAGGGTTGGTGATGGTGGGTAAGTTGGGTTCTAGGGTCGCCACCAGCAACAGGTATCAGGGCAGATCTGCACCATGGGAGCGCAGTGTCCTGGAGTGGTTAAGGTAAATTTGGCGCAGCTCCCAAAACTCCAATTTGGGGGCGCAAGGCCGTAGCTAAGTGGTAGAGCGTTGGCGTAGCATTCGGGAAGTCGCGGGGTCGATCCTAGCGACCGACAATCCTGACTGAGGTTTCATCAGGGGTTTCCCTGAGTCATGCCATTTAAATGCCGGGATGGCACCTTGAAGATAGCTCTAGCCCACACCTTCCCGAATCATTTTCCCTCCTCTATCTCGGCCTGAGCAATAGATGCATAAAGGCCATAAATAAAATTACGAAGCTTGCGAAATCGTAATCTGTGCTTCAATACCCTTCAAACGATGTATCACACGTGAAAATTGGTGTAGGGGTTCAAACGTTATAACCTTTTAGTCCAAGCACAGAATTTGCACAAATGTAGAAAAGGACCTCTGTCATTCTGTCTGTCTTTTTGCTTTAGCCCGAAGTGGTCGGTATCGGTGGTTTTGGGGGTTAATTGCAAGCTCCAACAAGTTGGGGTAAATCGAAGATTATTTTGTTGATAGGAGTTACCGTTTTTGAGATACGGTCCAAACTCGGCCTTTTGTGTGAAGACTTTGCACATTTTTTAATAGGCAGCGTTACAATGTAAGTGATATCAGTATAAAAACCCTTCGGGATAAAGGCAAGAGTGACGCAAGAATTCAACTCACAAAAGAAGTTATATCCATTTTGCGAGTTACTTCCTTTGTGTCATTATAGCGGAAGGATACTAAATCTCCTAATTGTATTACAAAGGAAACACTTTCGTCATAGTGACACAAAGAAAGTAACTCGAAAAATGGATATCACATATTTTGTGAGTAGTATTCTTGTGTTATTCTTGTCTTTACCCCGAAGGGTTTTTTATATTGATATATATTATACATAAAAGCTGTGAAATCCGAGCAAAAATACCTGAAATGCAAGAAGTTAAGCCAATTTCTTCAGCTCTAAAAAGTGGTGAAAACAATGTGCAGTTGAGGAGGAATCATAATGGTTCAGTGATATTCGTTCTTACCTTCCGGTTGTTAGATGGGGTGGGGTTTCGTTGAAACCAGATTGTACCAGGTTAAGTAAAAAGAACGGGTTCAACTCCTGCCAGGAGTTTGTTTTTTTGTTTCTTTCTTTTAAAATATATTTCTGTATGTTTATATTTATTATTATTAATTGCGTTCTTGCATTTTTCGTAGATTATCTTAGATTAGTGACCATGATTTAGAGTAAGTTGGGTAAGGTAAGTTGCGGTTATGAAGTGTAGCATTTTTCACCCACAGTGTCATGTGCTGACTCGATCTGCCAAGAGCGATGGTGGTGAGTGTTAGTGAAAACATCTTGCCGTTTTTAAACCGTTAAGTGCAATCAACTGTAGATAAAATGTTAGATCTCATGCAATTGCAAAACTTAACTTAACAAACATACCCACGCTTTGTAAACATTGTTTAATTTAGGTTGTATTTGTGTAGACTCCAGTGTTACACTTTCCGTTCTCAAATTTTGTGCGCGATAAGCTCGTCCCGCTTGTTCCGCCTCGCGTATCATGATTCATCGCCAGTAGAAATTCCTGCGTGTACTGATTGGAAGGTGAATAACACGATTATAGGAAATTGCGCGACATGGGCACCATGTAATGGGCTCTGGAATGTCAGCATATCGGGCAATATTGGAATATACGGTTCGGGTATTTACTGCTTTCGCAGTGCCCAGATTGTGTGTATTTGTTAACTAACGGCAAGCAATTTTGAAAGTATCGCTACTTTCTTCCCTTTATATATAGAAGATCACGTACAAAACGCTGTGAAATCTTAACAAATACACCAGAGGTGCAAAAAGTTCAGCCAAGTTCATCAGACATAAAAAGTGATGAAATAGAGGATGGATGAGCCAAGTTCTTTGGTGACAGCATGTAAAAGGAACACTGAAAGTTGGCGCGAGGTTGCAAGGTTCAAGCCATAAGGCTGGTGGTGGCTCTAAAACGAACCACGCCCATCATTCCCAACCCTAAGGCACTATGAACCTTGCAATCTAGAGCGAACTTCCAGTGTTCCTCTTACATGCTGTTACCAAGGAACTTGGATGAACTTTTTACACCTCTGGTGTTTTGTTCTGATAGATACTTCCACGGAACCTTATTTCCTTCCTACTTTCTAAGGGAGAACTTGCTAATAGTACGTGAACTATTTAAAATAATTTCAAACATAAATTAAAATTGAAATCGTCATAATTTTCAAATTAACTTAATGGAAACTGAACCCAGAACGCAGTACATGCTTTTAACAATGACCTCTCAGTAACGCCGGACACTAATATATCCAACATCTTTGAATAGTCAGGATCATCATATGCCTGGCATGTTAGATCATGTTGTTCATTAAAACAGAAATTAATATGGTGTGATCATTTCAAGAACTAGTAGATAATTTGAAGTTACAAAAATCGCGATAGTGTAATATTATCAGTCATATGGGTCCTTCAATATTTCAGTCAAATTTAAAACGGTGAGTAATAGCACTTTTATCAAATCTTGTGTTGGATGTCGAAGATTACAGAAATAACATATTTTAACAAACATTAATAGATAATTTATGTGCAAGAATTCCTATCGAAGATAAGGTTTGCTAGGTAAATTTTCTGTTCTGCATTCTCGCATCGTCCATTCGGCTTGAGAAAAAATTATATAAAGACTCTTCAAAAATTCAAATTCAGATTTGCTTTGAGAGACTTTAGTAATCAGGCTCAATTTAAAAAAAATAGTAAAAAAATAATGGACAAATAACATTTAAAAACTATCATTTTAGAAATTTGGGTGGATAATTCTTGAAGTAAACCATAGTTTAAAAATATTAGTTATTAATGAGAAATTTGAAGTCCTTGACTACGATTTGAGTTAGTGACCTTCAAATATCTCGCTTAAAAGTATTTGCTTCAAAATGAAATAGTTCATTTCATTAATGTTAATGTTAGATGAGTCGCTTTTCAAAATGTCAGTGTTTTTCTTGATTTGTTCGGTACTTTTAAAAAATAAAAAAAATATATGCAGTGGAAAGCATAAAACGTATATGAAATATATGGAAATAGAATAGTATTTGGTATAAAATCTGAAATGCGGGGGAGGGGTAAATGCCTTCTCCTTGCCCCTCCCTGCCGACGCCCTTGTGAACGACTAATTTACTAAATGGTAATTATTAGTATTAATGGGAAATACTTGTGCTATAATGTTATATACTAGTCGTTTGAATGTAGAAATGTTCAGACAACAATGTCACTATATGACAAGCATTGTCGCCCTGATACATTTACCTGTCAGTATTTTGATATTGATTAAATAATCTAGCTGTCTTATCTGTCGGACAAGTTATTTGAATGAATACACATTATCTGACTTGTAAATGTTCAATTTTGATCATTCAAATTATGAAGGCTATTTTAGCATTGGAAGTAAACGTTTACATCTGCTTTTTAAATACTAGAGATAACGTATGTGTTTTGAAACTGTGTTGGATTTCAATGAACCCCCGTAAGACTATAGATAGTATACATTGATAAAAAAAGGGGTTCTGGAATATTTATTAAATTCTACGAGGTAAGTAAACAATCTGTACTACTAATGACTTCTAGGTACATTTTTTTTAATTGTACAGAGTAAAGAGATGAATAAATGATATACCATTCTTTATGGTACAAGACCTGCGAAGGGAAATGCAACAAGAATATTAGATTCAAGTAACTTGAGAGTCCAACTAAAACAGCAGAAATAACAAAGTCAAGAAAGGTAACACAGTGTTGTCAGGTCTCCTGATTTTCCAGGATATTACATCGTTTTGAAGTTATTTCCTACTTTTCTGATCTTTTAAAATCATATGTTAACATTCTCCTGGTTTCCCACATCACCCACAAGCTTTTTGTTTCGTCTATTTGCTGCAATTCGAAATACTTTCTTTTCCCAATATCTGTACAATTTTCGTGACTTGTTCTCCTGAAAATGTAGTTAGTTCGTCATCACTTAGACATAGGGACTTTTTCGACCTGTAAAAAATATCGAGAAGTCCCCCATTTTTAGAGTGTCAATCAGTAAACGGGACTTTCCTGGTTTTGCATGACATCCACACTTTCCACTAGTTGCGCAACCTTTCTTAGTTCCGTTTGCATTGTGCTGGTGCATAGATCAACATTTTAGTAGGTGCTTGTCTCACTGTTGATCTCCGTGTGTTTCGTTCGTAGATATTTCAAGACAAGTTGTAAATAGCTCTATGTTGTGTTAGTGCTGTGTTATTTTAATTACTAAGCAATGAGTGAACAGGGAGGAGCTAGGAAAAAACGAAATATGAACAGTGTTATAAAGAAGAATAAAAGTCTGCAGAACATTGGCGAATATGGTTAGTGAAAAACAGTAAGGGCAAGACATTTGCTTACTGTAAGGCGTATGATGGTCACATATCTATTGTTTCGGGTGGTAAGACTGACGTTGAAACAAAAGAGCATATTTGAAGCGCGAAACAGGTTCAGGGACAGCAAACCTTACTCCAAGTTATTGGTAAAGCGACGAAATTGGACACACGCGTGAAAGAGGGGGAGGTGACGTTAGTGGTATTTTTAACAGAACACGATCTTCCGTTTAATCTGATGGAACATTTGCCGGCTCTAATCAAATCGGTGAGTTCGGACTCGGATATTGCAAAGAACATTAAATGCTCTCGAACAAACGCCACTGCTATTGCGAAGAACGTAACTGGGGTAGAGAGTAAGGAACACTTGTGTGCATTACTAAGCGAGCCGAAATTTTCCATCTTAATCGATAAATCGACTGATAAACGTTGCACAAAACACTTATGTAGTGTAACTAAGGTAAATAGTACGGAGGGGGTATCACTGATGCTTTTTTTTTATCTAATTCCAGTCACTGAGGGAACTGCTGAGTCTCTATATAGACATATTGTTACTTCATTTGCTTCGTGTAACATACCATACAAGCAAACTTTAATCAGTTTTGCTGCTAATGAAGTAAGAGTTATGATGGGGAAGAAGAACTCTGTGAGTACTCTGTTAAAGAAAGATGTTCCAAATTATTTGTAATGAAGTGTATTTCTCACTCTTTTCATCTCTGCGCTTCCTATCCGTGTGCAGAATTACCGCGTGTTCCTGAAGATTTAGCACGGGATATATTTAACTATTTCCATGCAAACTCAAAAAGAATAAGTGAATTTAAAGAATTTCAAACATTTCTACAAGTCAAACCCCACAAACATTTACATCCTACTCAGACACGATGGTTGTCCTTACTTACAGTGGTTGTTCGTCTTCTGGAGCAATATGATTCACTTAAACTCTTCTTCACTAATGCAGTTGTGTCGGATAGGTTACTAGCCTCTGAAACCATCCTTCAATGACTGAATGATCCGTTTAATAGACTTTATCTTGAATTTGTTCTACCTATCTTCAACGCCCTAAACAAACAAATGCAGAGTGAGAAACCACAAGTTGATCAGTTGCGAACAATTGTATGTACTTCTATGAAGAATGGAGTGTCACACGAAAGCAAACTACCTTCAGTCAATAGCAATGGAAAATGCAAATTTCAGAACCCCCCGGGAGTTCTTATCTATAAATGAAATGTACGTACTCTGGAGCGAAAGTTTCAATCTCCGTGTCATCAAAAAATCTCCCATATGATGGACTGCGACCTTTTAAACTCAGGAGTCTTGAATTCTATATTGGAACAGAACATCAAATTCGAGAGAGAAATGCGCTTCATGATCCCGTCATGAAACATTTAGAGATGATTAGTCCATCAAATATGATCAACAAATCGAGACAACCAATTGCTCCTCTCGTAGCTGACTTCCCTAATATTATAGAACAGAGTAAAATTGCAACAAGTAGACACAGAGTGGCGGTTATTGCGAAACACAAATTTGCAAACTGAAAATGATGTTTCCGTTCAACAATTTTGGATGCTCGTCAATAAAAAAAAGTATGCAGATAACCAGTTCCGAATTTATCCACATTTGTTATGTCTCTGCTTTGCCTTCCTTACTCAAATGCCGCTGTAGAAAGAGTGTTCTGTATCGTAAATTTGAAGAAGGCAATAAAAAGAAGGGCAACAGCTGAAGAGAAAAAAAAAATTATGTGAAAAAGTATGTTGACCCTTTTAGAAGCTCTCCTAGAAGGTGGCAACATTATTGAAATATGAATTAATAAATTATGGCCATATAAACAATGCAACAAAGTTTAAATGATTAAGAAGTTTCAATCGTTTTACTTTGAATTTGCTCACTTTGAAATGCTGACAGTTAAATGTTAACAATGGAAACGAATGACATTTTTCAGATGTTGAGATTTAAACAAGATTACACTGTTAAAAAAATGAGAACGTTCTTTGATAAGTCCAGTATTGTTATATATTCTTAAATGTTTCAGAGTAATCCTAGAAAAACACCCAGATATTTCTTTTGCGTTCTGACAAGTTCTCAGTTTTCAGTGTGATTTTCGCAAATGCTCAGAAAGAGGAAATTGTTTCTTATCGTAACCAAACAGGTAATTCTGATCAAGGGTTTGCTGTCGCCATTTTGATCACGTATTTTGGCAAAAATGAGATGTATTCTCAGTGAATTAGAATTGTGATCGCTAATGTGTCTGAAAATTTTTTAACAGTGTGATTTCATCTGAAAATTTTCTTTACAATCTTATATAACCTATGAAAACTTTAAGGTATTCCTAAACCATAAATTAATGACAAAGGTTACTTCTTAAATGAAAAATAAATTGGATATTAAAAAGGTGTGGTAAGTTTATAAACTTACCTAGCAGTAGTCATTTTCTAATGTTCGTCCCAGATGACAACCAGACGTTGCGTTGGCTGACCCATGATTTAATATTAAAACTAGAAGTCCATTTTGGGCTTTCTTCGTTAGCTCCAATGATCGTTTGCGTCTTGATTTATTTTTCTATTATACGCAAAATTAAAGAAAAGAGAGTTAGAAAGGTGAAATTGACTTATAGAAGAAAGGGTTACTTTAATGTGTAAAGAGAAAAAGTTTAAAATATTTAAGTTTTAAATAAATAAATTTGTGTTTCATGTACTGAATGATTATACTTGAACAGAATAATTTCTAATATACTGAAACTACGAGCATAATACGAACCAATTCGTATATCGATTGCAATAACTGTGACAATGTATGTGACCTTCTCCTTATTTGTATATACAACAGAACAGAACTTATCACAGTAATACTATTATATAATGTATGGATAAAGCATAAAATGGCGAAGGTTAAATAAAATCTGTCATACCAGGCACTTGAGAAGATAGTGGAATTTACCGATCTTGTTGTCTAAAATAATTTAAATTCATAATTTCTGAACGTATTTTATATTCTGAAGCTCTGTTTCCTGCCCGTGTAAACATTTCAATGCTAATTTTATTTACTTTCATTTTGTTACATTCTAGGAAATATATTAGGGAGACCTGGACTAGTTGGCAAGCGGGTTAGTTAAACCAGTCCCCATAAAATTTTAATTGCAAGGTTGGCAATTGTGAACATTTCAAAGTTGAAAAATCAATACTAGGCCTAGCAACTGAAAATTTAATAAGGGATTAATACACACATATTCAACAATTAAATAACAATAATTGTTTCCAGTGATTTCAAATAAGGGTTTGGTGTCATTTCAGGCAAATCTAGTGTTTTCAAAAACCAGGGGACACAGGCAGTGATACTCGAGACATTTTCTCACAAATTTGATGGCCTCATACGTTTGGAACAGAGAATTTTGTGCCTCTAAACCGATTGTAATTGTAAAGACATGGGTTTGTGACTATGAATTTGAATTTAATTATATAGTCTTTAGATGACTTAGAAGGGAAGAAAGAGGTGTTGGAACGAAGTCGGCCAGGACATATTCTGCGGTGACTGAGAAAAAAACCTGGAAAATTCAGTCAGGTTGACCGGCGGCTAAGACAACACTCTGATAACTGAGTTGCAACCCCTTGGTTATATTTCTATGGTTAGACGTTAGCAGATGCCCATATTGCGCTCCATGATTGCTGTGTTTAAGGTTGTATGTATGCACTTTTTAGCAACTTTACGGTACGACTTTTTAACTGACCGTTGCAGTGGTGCTGGATCCACCAGAATTAATACCTCTGATATTGTTATAACCTTATATAAAATTAACAACTGTCATAAGTGAAGAATCTAATGTGGAACTGAATTTTCAAGTATTATACTTTCGAATAGGAAATATTTACTCAGAAACAGATATATGATTGATTTTAAAATTAAACAAATCCTCAAAATTTCCAAGGTATCTTTCTTCATCTAACAAAGAAAGATTGGTGTTATTTCCTACAAATGCTATGTCTCACTCAAACAGTTCTCCAGAAATTTTTATCTACAATGTCATTGGGGGATTTAAATTAAATCGTGTCTAGTTATTTTTTGAATTTTGATCGATAAGAGTCATTATTAGCAAGATAAATTATCAGAAAGATGAAATTTTCCTTTAGCTTTTAAGCGTAAAAGATCTCCAAAACAATAATGGAGATTTATGTAGGTTCAATCTTTAAAAAAATAAACCTAGAAAAATTCAAGCCATTTGCATTATGGAACTCTCTTGACGCCGATGGTATTTTTTAGCTATCTTGTATATAACATATATTATAGATACGAAGTATCTTCACAGTACCATCGATATGTTTCTTTTAGTAGTCATTGTCACTACTCGCGGGCTCCAAGCGAAATAAAACCACTTTTGAAGACCTATCTCATGCAGAAGACAAATATTACAAAAAGGTCTTAAACTAATATACGGTACATAGCTGTCAATAATATTGTTCTGGATATAATACAATAGCAAATGTTTCTGTTTGTCACTAACTTAAGTTATTATAAGAGTACATGAACATCGAATTGCACGTTCTCACGAGATAAAGATTATATACCAAAAGTGTTTATTTTGGTTAAACGTTATCTTTATAGAATTCGAAATCAAATTATCATCAACTTAAAGAACAAAAGCAATTGTTTTATTTTTCTTTTTGAAAAAAGAGTAACGAAACAAAAATATTTTGATGCTGCTTACGACTCTGAAACGTTCCATCCAATTTAGCTGAACATCTTTACTCTTTTTCCACATTCACCGAAGATTTAGTTTGTCGATGATGAAGCAGAACAAGACGTCACATCACAGCACCATTATTATTGTATTTAGAAAACGTCAATGTTGGTTTTTTGTAAGCTAAAAATAAATAAAAAAAACTTCACAGTATACGAAAACAAAGTCATTTTGATTATTATAATAGCATACAGGTGTTAAAGAAAGAACATAAGAGTGTGCATTTAAAGGAAAACAATTAAAAGAAATGAATACTTAAAACTTAGGGTAGATTCTATATCAAGGTACTGAAACATATTAGCGTGCATTTTTTATATGGAGAAACTAACAACATGAAAAGAAAACTGTTAGCTTTAGTCTGTCCGGATTAAGAAAGGAGTGGATAAATCTGATACCAAATCTTGCCACGTGAAATCTTAACAAGTAAAAAGCTAAGCCAATAGAGGGGACATGTATTGGTTTCCAGAGTCAACAGATTAAAAACTTCGAAGAATAGAATTCCACAAACCCAAATACAGTCTGCCTACCTGTTTCGAATACAAAAGAGGATACAATATGCTCTTGCATCCGTTAACATGAGAAGCAATAGGAAATTTTAAAGAGATTTCACAAGACGCAGAAAAAAATATCGCTTCTAAAATGCGTAACATTTGATATTTATCTTGTATATTGATAAATAGTAGTAAAAGTATATAATGCTTATCAGAATAATGGAAACACCTGTAGTTGGCAACACGTCAGATGTATGGGTTGGCAGTGGTGTCGTGGCGACCGCAGCGCCGGACTGCTGGTGGTGGTGTGTTAGGTCGGTCTCCATACTACGTCAGGCGTCGTGGAACAGGAGTGTGCAGTGGCTGCAGCAGACGGAGGTAGTGTAAAATGGGAGACCTCTCAGAGTTTCAAAGAGGGCAAATTGTTGGTGCGCGGTTATGTGGAGTGAGTGTGACGGCAGTGGCTAGTGTGTTAGGTGTGTCGCCAGGGACAGTGTCGAAGGTGATGACGGCCTACACAACACACGGGAAAACCACATCGGGGAAGCGGAACAGTGGGCGGAAGAAAAGCATCAGTGACAGGGCACGCCGGGTATTAAAGCGCATTGTCACGCGGAACCGTCGTGCCACTGCGGCGCAAGTGACGGAGGAACTCAATCAGCACCTCCCCCAACCTGTTTCGACAATCACAGTCCGCCGCGAATTACATGACATGAACTTACGGGGTCGTGTTGCACGGGCCAAACCTCTCATCAGGGACCAGAACGCTTTAGCACGCCGCAAATGGTGCCGCGACCATGCAACTTGGACCGTTGACGACTGGAAACGTGTGGTATGGTCGGATGAGTCACCATTCACCCTATTCCAAACCACGGGCCGTGTTTATGTGTGGAGAACGCCCAAAGAAGCGTATGATCTGCAGTGTCTCCGCCCAACTGTGAAACATGGCGGCGGCACGGTGATGCTGTGGGCCGCAATATCATGGTTTTCATTGGGTCCTGTGGTCACACTTCGCGGACGCATCACTGCCAACGATTATGTCGCAATTTTAGGAGACCACTTGCATCCTATGGTCCGGATGTTGTTCCCGGACAATGACGCCATATTCCAGGATGATAATGCACCCATTCACACAGCTGGAGTTGTTGCAGCGTGGTTTGAGGAACATCGGGATGAAGTTCAACACCCCCCTGGCCCGCCTAATCCCCAGAGCTCAACATAATTGAACATCTGTGTTCCATCTTGGAAACACGACTCCGGCGACGATTTCCACCTCCATCCTCTCTCACAGAACTGGCCGATGCCCTGCACGAGGAATGGTGTAATATTCCACTTGCTACCATTCACGACCTCTATGCCTCCATCCCACGTCGCATCAAGGCTATTCTGAAGGCGAAAGGTGGCCCGAAACCATATTAATCTGGTAATTTCGTTCAGGTGTTTCCATTATTCTGATAAGCATCTGTATGTAATAAATAAAATTAATAAAAAGAAGTTTAAACAAAAAGAATATGAAAAGTCCACATTAATATAAAGTCTCACTGTGCCCATTGAGGATTCTGTCATAATATTAATCAAAGTATGTCATGTTACGCTCGAAAAATGGCTAATATAGTAAACTGAAAACCTTTAATATTTTCTCCTAGTTTATCCATTACGCACAGAGAGAGAAATTTAAATGATTTTTTTTTCTTTCGTATTATGTATGAGTAAATAGATTGAACGTGTAATATATAACATTTATTTGGTCGTTACGTAACTATGAGGGACATTCAAATGAAACCCGGTCAGTGCGTCTAACTATGCCTTACATGTAAGGTGGCACCACGTAGCTGCGGGTATGGTGGCGCCATCGATTAGTAGAGAGGCTGACGCGTGCGCACCGTTTGACGTTGCATAGAGCCAGTGTGGTTTCACGCCGAAGAGAAGGTGGTCACACAAGTTATCGTCCTCTACCGAACATGGAGGCGAGTAAGCAGGAACAACGAGGAGTGATTCGATTTTTGGCAGCGGAGGGAGTTGGAGGCCGTGAAATGTATCGATGGATGAAGGCTGTGTACGGTGAGTACAGTCTGCGTCATACAAGTGTTGTTGAATGACGCAAAAGATTCCTTGAGGGGCGCGAGTCACTGGAAGACGATGCCCGTCCTGGACAGGCTCATCGTGTCATCACACCGGAAATGATTGCAGAAGTGAATTCTTTAGTCTTGGACAACCGCAGAATCACCGTGGACGAGATCCATCGGTTACTGGGTATTAGCGTGGGCACCGCCCACACCATAATGCATCAACACTTGGACTTTCGAAAATTTGTGCGCAGTGGGTTCCAAACCAACTGACCGCCGAACAGCGCAATACTCGAATGGCGCTGTCTTTGAGTCATCTGCAACGTTATCATGAGGAGGAATAGGCTTTATGTCGCGTATTGTCACAGGGGACGAAACATGGTGTCACCATTTTGAACCGGAAAGCAAGCGTCAGAGCAAGCAGCGGAAACATGCGACTTCACCACCTCCAAAGAAATCAAAGGCCGTGCACACCAGTTCTGATAAGGTCCTTCTTTTTTGACCACAAGGGCCCACTGCTTGTCGAGTTCCTGGAACGGGGTACCACCATCAATACCCAGCGTTATCAAGCCACGTTACAGAACCTTATACGAGCCATCAAGTCGAAACGCCCAGGCATGTTGTTTAATGGCGTTATCCTCCTGCATGATAACGGCCGCCCACGCACGGCCAATGCGGTGAAGACGACATTGCAGCAGTTTCGGTGGGAAACGCTGGAACATCCACCGTACAGTCCCGACCTCTCCCCGTGTGATTTTCATGTGTTTCGACCTCTAAAACAAGCTATTCGCGGACATCGATTCGCAACGGACGACGAAGTGTGTGACTGGGTCCAGGCCTGGATCCAACAGCAGCCTACTAGCTTCTTCAAGGATGGAATCGACCGGCTAGTGTCGCAATGGGATAAATGTGCCAACAGTTGGGGTGATTATTTGTGAGTATGTGTACTGTGTATCACTACATGTGTGAGTATGTGTACTGTGTATAACTACATTTTTGAGTTAATACAATCGTTACCGTTACTTTACACTAGTGACCGGGTTTCATTTGAATGTCCTTCATATTTGCAGAATTATATTCCTGTTTCTTTTCTAAAAAAAATCACAAGGTGTATTGTATTAAGTTGCCTGATACACATTTCCTAAATATTACGTTATTTTATTCCAATTAACGGTACCAAGTCTTCCTGTTCTGGTAATTACGATCACACAATAAGGATCAGCACCAGAGAAGCACATTAATCTTTTTTAAAGTTTCCCTCAGTTTCATCAGGCAGAATCCGGACCAGTATGTAAACAGAAAACCTGCTCACAACGCCCAGAAGCGACATTATTCAGGTATAAAATCTGCTTGGAACATAGCAACCTGTCTGACTCTAATGTAAGTCAGCGAAATAATAACGCTTACTGAACACATTTTTCAGAGTAGACGTAATTTACAGAGGCTCTCTTCAGACTACATGATAAGAACACCAAAAGCAACTTCAAAGAAACAGTATAATACAATTAAATGGTTAAAATACATAATTTAATCCTATTTCAGTAAAAGTAATATGGAAAATGCATCAAATATCGAGAATATTCTACAGTGGTTGATAATGTGACGAAGCTAGAAATGATTTCCTTTTTTTTCTTTATGGATATCATTCAAGCTCAAACGTAAAAGCAGTT
>JAGDQP010020321.1:0-26174 GCA_022664845.1 Lepisma saccharinum | reverse complement strand
CCAATACTTTTTGTTCTTGTATATTTTGTTTGTTTGTCTTTACAAACAGTTTTTATTTTATTTTCCAAAATATGACATTACTATTGTTGTTTATTTTTTAATTAAATCGAAAGATGAACAATCTTTTGTTTTGTTTAATATATTTAATTACCACCTAAGCTGTAATCTTTATTAAAATTTTAAGTGTATCAATAATTTTTGTGCTAACTGTATATATAGTTTTCGATGTCCCGTTTAGGGCCCCGTAGCTTTGACACAGAAGGCAGATGCACCACCCTCACTAAGGTACTGATGTTAGGTTTTCTAGTTGGGCTACAGTGCAATCACATATTTAATGTCGTTGACAGCACTATCCTAACTTTTTTTTATATATATACATCGAAAAACTACATTTCCCAAATTCATCGAGTCGCACAGAAAGTCTAAGCGAGCCAAGCGATGATTTTTTGTTAATTGAAAGTTTAGAACAAATACTTCCAAAGCATCCAACATTTAGCTGCCACTAGCTGCAACCTTCTACGTAAAACTTCCCCAAACGTGGAAAAACGCGTTGCACGCGAAAATACTTGGCGATGATGCGTGTAAAATCCACACCTTTTGTTAATGAAATATACCGGAGAAGTGAATGATTGGTTAACGGGGAAGATAACGGGGTAACGATGTAGTAGAACGGGGTGGAGTGGTAGCTCTGGTGCAAGGGAGATGGATTAGACTCATTAGAAGAATTGGGTGGAAAAGGGACCCACGCTCTGACTTCTAAGGTGCAAGAGGTCATACCGTTTCTTCCATGAGTTCTTACTTCCAGAAAGGGATATAAATCTTTCAGAAGTGATGATTGCACTCTTGTCAAAGAATTGGAAAATTTTCTACGATTTAGTAATGAGAAACCTGTCTGACATATTATTACAAAAGGTATAAATGATATCTTTTACTAGACATATGAGCACAGCATACATCAAAATATTACTAAAGCAGGTACAAGTCAGATATCCATTCCGAAAGGGGTTCTTCTGCAAAATAAATAAATAAATAAAGAAAATAAAATAATAAATAAATAAATGAAATTGAGATATTTGCGTTGTTGAGTCCGTTTTATCACTTTCGAACAAATTAGTAAGATTCTGCGATCCCAAATGCCTTTAAACTCATTTGAATTTCGTGAGGTAGTAATGGACAGAAACATAATCTACAGTGCAATTTTATATAATTGTTTATGTCAATTTTATTGCAAAAGTAAAATATTGGTAAACTACTACCTTCTCCTTCACACACACACACACACGTGTATATCTATATATGAGCTGCGTAGCCTAGTCGGTAGCGCGCTCGACTTCAGTGTGAGCGGTCCCGGGTTCGATTCCCGGTGGGGTTCAAAAATTTTGGTGTTGACCCAGCATCGTGAGGACAATTTGGGAGCTGCTGTGAATGAAAGACAGTGGCGATCACAGTGAGAGCTTCGGCTCTCCTCTACCAAATCGTCTGGTCAGCGTGGGAGCAGCAGACCAACTCCTTCCTTCAGGCAGAGGCCTCATCCACTAGCGGATTGAATATGGCTGTGATTTACATTTATTCATATATATATATATATATATATATATATATATATATTGCGTTTCATTAATAGTGTTGTTAGAAATTATATTTTATTCAAAAACAAGCAAAAATAGTCTTCATATCATCACGTTCTTTCACTTGTGTTACTCATACGTGGACTGAAAAACGTATATAATAGCACATATTGTTCATGTTACTTTAGAGAGTAACTAAGAAAATAAAAAAATATTGTTAAGAAACATTAGGGTCAATCGTTGTTTTATAACTTTAGCACATTAGGGTCAATATGCATTATTTATAACTTTCGTGAGTCCCCCCGAATAAAATATTGTAAAAGAAACAGTATTTTGTACCTAGCAGACCTCATTAACCCAATTATTTACCTCATGATAGCCGAACTTAAGAAATCTCTTGTGGTATTAGCGACCCGTAAAACAGTTTTCTTTAGCGCTTTCGTTAAGATTAAATATGCTGTATCCCGTATAAGACGTGAATTTGCCCCTGACCTTGATACAACAAACATTTCCTTAGCGTTCAAACGACATTAATTTGCACTGTTCTTAGGCTTTTTGTTCCACTGTACGCCGGTCGCTGAAGAAAGTATAATCGCTTGTTAAAATAAATCTGTAGAGCACCTCGTTGGTTGTCGGTGACGCAATTATGACGTCTCAGGACTCTTACTTCTGCACTTGCCTGTAGTCGGATGGTTCAAATGCATGACTCTTGACAATCTCAATAACCATTATCATGCACTAGGGACTGAAAAAAATTCGCTCGAGCGAAAGGTATGAACATCGTGCGAAAGTATTATTTCTCGACTCAGTACACCTTAGAAGCGAAGTAAAATGCATAACCGAGGGTGCGAATTTGAGTGATTTTGGACCGCTTACGCAAATTAGGTTTTTGGTTTCCTGCAGCGAATTTTTTTTAGCAAATTTCAGAGCGATTCAAATACAATTTAAAACTTTCGTAATCTATCAAGGACATCTAGCAAATAAAGCGAACGAACATGTCATGAAAAAACTTAGTTTGATTAAAGAATTGAAATCATTGAATCATGTAGCCAATGGATACACTGCGTTCAAAAGAGCTATAATGAGAGCTCAAGCAATTTAACTTTGGAAATTTAAACATCATTTTAGGGTTAAACAGTGATTTTGCCTCATTTGCGGAGGCCATGCTGCGCTCAATATGGATGCCTTGTGCTAATGTGGGCAGTGAACGATCATTTTCCTAATATGGCAATGTATTGACGAATACGAGATTGAACTTGATTTAAAAAAAAATGGAAATCATGACTATGTTTGAATTCGACAAGGAGGATTAATGTAAGGTAAGGAAAGCAAATTCTAGCACTGGTTCAATTGTTGTATCATCCGCTGTACGCATTGTCATGCATTGTGTGCCGCTTTCATGTAAAAATTAAAGTTTTACGCTATTTATCTCAGCGAAATTTACTGGTTTCTTTAAATAACGTTTCCGTGATATAATCGCCAGTATATTTTCTTTCAAACTTTTCCTCAATATAGGTTTAAGTGAATTATAAACGAAATATAATATTGTGAGCGAAAATTGCCCACAAATTTCTGCATTTTTGAACGAATTTTGTGGTTTTATGAATTAAATTTTCCAGTGCCTAGTTATAGCGGGCGAACGGGAAGTTCTCCGTCTTGGCTAGTGAGTCCCCCGCGAGTATCCGTTTTCCGAGAGTCTCGGAACAACGAAGCAGTAGGATACGGCCAATAGTAGCAGTCTGCGCTGACGATTGTTTTCGCGAAAGGGCCTCAATCAAATTAACTTGCCCCTTGCCTGAGATTGCGTTCCGCTGCCACTGTGTTGAACATATTTACTTTTCGATTGTTCAAGTATTACGAAGGAAATACTTTTTTTTGTTTCCTTTCACGGAGACCCTAACGACATTTTATGATCAATAAAGCATTTAAAATGTTAATTATTGTTAAAAAATATACATTTTCAAAAGAACATCCTCATTGGAACTTCTTCTGACAAAGAGTTACAGCATTATTTAGGTTTCATGGGTCAAAACCAAAGAAGCCTAAGTGCCTTAAGTGAATGGAACTCCTCCCTCGTGAACAAAGGTGCTAATTTGACATATTGCATTTCTAATGTAAATAGAAGGATTTTGGTTCAATTTTTATCTTAAGAACCTACTAAAACCAAACAAAAAAGGCATAAGACGGGCTACGTATCGAGTATTTGTAATGAAAACAATTTCGAAAATAAATCCTTTTTTTTTTCCTCGTGGAAAGTCGTTTTGTTTTGAAAACTTCCGTTATTTTTATTTCGGCCTGGACATCACTAGTTTAAGAGCATAGGCAATTAGTGTAGATTTAATCTTTATTTTTACTATGATATAATGATAATAAAAACTGACAAATCTTTACGTAGGCGCAAGAGGAGTTCCTAGGATATATGTTTATTTTACTTATAGCAGAAGGGGCTGTAGGATGACTAAAAATACGTTTACATAACATTTCGACGTCCTTTTTAGAGTACGTATGGTCAAACTCTTGTATTAGAAATTATTGATTTGCTGCTTTTCTGTTAGTGTTCTGCAGTAGATTTCATGGATTACCTGAGCTCAAATTATGACACAAAAGGATATGACAATTTAACCTTGCTTACTCTAAACTGCATATATTCCGCAAATAGGTTTAAATGAAATAGATTAAATCATTTTCCTTCGAGTCTACGTGAAGCGTATGCTTACTTGCTCACTCGATGCATTACAGAATTCAGGTTAGTTAATATTAAGTTACGTCTTAAAGAGTAAAACGAAGTAATAGCTTATAGAAGAAATGCACACTTGTACGCAAGGAAATACAAAAAAAATCAAATTGATACAGGATGGCCGCTGATTGATTCAAAATCACTTAAATCGGGGGATTATTTGGATTTCTCAAACAGGCTCTACATTCACGTCTGTAGAAAAGCTTTATTGTGTTATTATTCCTTTCTTCTTTCATTACCTTTTCCTAGCTTACCTTATCAATACTCTCCTTTCGTAGGGACAGTTCATTAGAAAAAAAATGTAAGTTACGCTTGAAAACGTCTCATACTTCTTTAACCATTAGGCCTATACGAAATCATCTTTTAATCTAGTGATGTATAAGCTGAAATAATATAAATAATAATATAATTAATAGATATGACTATTCGTATTGTTTATGATATGACGTCAAACAGAACATTTGAAAGGTTAGAAAATACAATGTCGTTTTAATAGTTTTTAACAAAGACTTTTACCCTAAATTTACAGATAATCTTCTTCATTCTCAAATAACTTTTCCGGCATCTTTTAAGCAAACCAGGGCAGACATTTTTTTTCGGTGATATAAAGTCCCGAAATACGTTCAGTATGTACGTACATTGATTACGGCGTAAAAGAATTCGGGTATTCCCCGAAATCTGTTTGTTTCAGTGTGATTGTGAACTCTGTTTCGTGAAACCTACATCGTTCTCATTTACCGCTGAGCATGGGCAAATCAAACATATGGGAACTAAGGATGGCACAATTTTTCGAAAAAAGAATTTTTCGAAAACCAAAAGGACGATGCAATTTTTTTTTTCGAAAAAGGAAAAATCGAAAAACACTTTTCTCGAAAATGGCCATCACTAATAATAATACTATAATCACAAATTACTTCGTAAGGGATGTTGACATTAATACTGTAAATCCTTGCAGAATATTAATAAATTTGAAAAGTTCCTTATATACGTGACACTATAGATACAATAGGACCGTACAAACTTCTAACATTCTTACAGTAATTCGAGAAGGAAGATAACGGCTTTTAAAAATGAATTCTCGTAAGGAAGTTTTAGTGAATAATTGTGGTAAATAAAGATTATAAATTTTGATTTAGTTATATATTTGTCTTAATTTGATAGTTATGTTATTGGAGTACTTAGATACCTTTCATGTTTTATTTATTACAAAGAGTAATCATATAACAGTTATTTTCTAGGAGGATAAATTCAAAATAATCTGACAGGAATGATGGAATATTAAATACTCTTACCTGATTTGTAGGCCGTTACATAAGCCGAGAGTATTCAATTTCTAAAACACTTTCGTGATTTAAAATTACTATAATCTATATTTTACTCAATTTTATATTGTTTTATAGATTATAATGAGTAATTTCGATACAATTCTGAGATTTGAAAAGGTAGTTAATTTTCGAATCAAATAAGATTTTTACTAATTAACAGCCTTTTTCATCTTATAAGAATACCATTGCATCAAATTACATACGCAATGATAATAAGTAATATAATCAAAATCTATCAGACTGTTCTGCATTTGAGGCAGTAATTTTTAAATATATTGCGCATTGACCTTAACAGATTCACTCGTTTGGTTCACAATTGCTACGCTACTACCACAGTGAGTGAATGGTTGCAAAAACGAATTCGCTTCAGATTCTCAAATAGTCGGTGACTCAGCACCTGACCGATTACCTTCGAACATTCTTTACGCCACCCTATCCCGTCCTGAGTCAGATGCATAAAGGCTATACTAATCAGAAGTGATATATGAAAGTGATTTTGAAAGTAAATTTAAATACATACGGCAGATACTAAAAGCTAAAATTTGATGCAATTTAGTTTATGGCGTTGCCAACTATATGTAAAATATATTTGAGAAGAGATTTTGCTGTAATATGTGAACAGTAAAACTTACTGATCATGAACTATGGCAAACCTCTCTGGTCTTGTACTTACGATCGCAGACATCGGGTTGGTAGTAGAGAAGAATACATTTTCCAGTTCTTCTGCAGGTCTTACTAAACGTTCTCTCAAGTTCACTACATGAGTGCTGATGTTACCTATAGTAAGACTCTTCTCATCCCTGCCCCAAACAGAAAAGTACGCTTTCACACAGCAACGTAACGTGCTGATGCATAGCTGCTTGCATAGCCAATGTTATAGAAGTTTTATCTTTGCGTCTTTAAATTTATTGATGCAAGTTACCAAAGTCTTTCAAATTATATTGAGTGACATGTCACATAATTGAGTATAGGTCCATCTATAGAAAGCCCATCAGTGAAGAGATACAAATCGTATTTGGCAGAGATAAATCATAAGATTGAGATATAGTTGTCTAAACCCGTCTGAGTAGATATCAATTTCGTCCGAATTCTCCCACAAAACATAGAGAACTTAAAAATGAGTTTCGTATAATGAATATATAACATCTAGGTATGAAACAAATTGTACTGTTCAAAGTGCCGATGGTCTCAGGTTACTTTATGGAGGTGATGTAGACATTACAACAATGATTGCTTGTGGCAGTCGACCCTAACATAAACCTGTAGGTTACCTGAAAATTTTCTAAAATCACTCGCGTCGGACTTTCAAGGATCGTGTGAATTTAACTTTTTTTTTAGAAATAACTGAAAAAAAACTACAAATGCAGGGCTGTCGGATAATTTGTTTTTCCTTAAACTTTTCCAGGTGGTAGAATTTTTTAAAGAAAATCTGTGCCTTTTCAGTAGAGAAGAATGTATTGAGTTCAACTTCAAAGCAAGACTCGGGTGTAGAGAACTAACGTAACGACTTCTACAAGCTTATTAGATGTAGTTAAATCAGGATGAGAGTTCTTATTAAGACTTTAAAGATCAAGGACAGAACATGATGTGACCATGTTACTGATCTATTCCAGACATTTAGTAGTAGATTGATGATAGTTTGTTAATTCAGTTATTCCTTTCAGATTTGTTCATTGCCGAGAAAATAAACCAACGGAAAGTGAAAAGTTCAAACACTATGAAAAGACATCAAATCCCGCCGGTAGCACTGAAACTATGAAAAATTCGTCGACAACGCATGCTTCAAAACCTGATTCATCATCTGATGTTAGCATGGTGGAATTGTTTTCGAGAAATGACCTGGCACGGAAATTACTCCTGGGAGCGAAAGATCAAGAAGAAATTTTTCGGTGTATCGTGTGCAAAGATGAATTTAAAACTCAGGACGAACTAAACACTCATTCAGGTACCCATAAGAACAATAAAATATATCGTTGTCCCATCTGCAAGAAGCTGTTCACAACTAAAGGCTATTTGACTGTGCATTTGAGAATTCACCGAGGCCAAAAACCGTATTCGTGTTCTTTATGCACCAAAGCTTTCTATGAGAAAAGTAAACTTACTCGGCATGCAAGAGTACATTCGGGTGAAAAGCCATATGAGTGTATCTTGTGTAAAAAACGTTTTTCTTTACACAGTTCTCTGAAGAGCCACACAAGAATTCACACAGGGGAAAAACCATATGTCTGCCTGGTATGTAGTAAAGGTTTCTGCGAACGATCCGGATTTGCGCGTCATCGCCGCGTACACACAGGAGAAAAGCCCTATAAATGTGAAGTTTGTTTCAAAGGTTTCTCCGAGAAATCAAAACTTCGAATCCATTCTCGTAGTCATTCTAATACTAGACCATACAGTTGCACGATTTGTGATAGGGCTTTCACTATCAAGGCTCACCTTCGAAGACACTATAAAGTACATATTCCAGTTTCAGAAGAGGTAGCAAATGATCGTGTAGAAAAACCTTTTTTGTGTTCTATATGTGACAAAGGTTTTGCAGAAAAAGCTGGAGTCGCAAAACATTTAAAAACTCACTCCGGTGAAAAGCCTTTTTCTTGCTCGGTTTGTTGCAAGTGTTTTTCGGACAAATGGAAACTTGCAACTCATGTTAGAGTGCATACAGGGGAACGTCCATATCTATGCATAGTGTGCAACAAAAGATTCAGTCAAAAATGTGGCTTGGCGAAACATTCTAAAAGCATTCATAAAATCACTTTGTAAAACCATTATCCATTGTGGGGGACTCAGGAAGGTATGGTTACTTATCTCGAACAACTATGCGAAACATCTGAAACGGGAAGCAAAGAGAGACGTTTTGAAGATTCGGGGTATCAAATGAATTACTTGACAACAGAAATTAGATTTAAAAGTCTCACACAACTTCAGGTATTGATGTTGAAGAACTATCACAATCGAAGGACTCTGCTGTAGATCCTTTCTTAAGGGTAGAACAGTCAAAAACTGATACGGAGACACCAGTAATCGCGAAGAATAATCCGTTATTAGTGTGTGATAAAAATAGTATGGAATATTAGCCTTGGCGTTAGAGCATGCTGATAAAAATGACTACAGTAGTTGAAGATACGTTTCTAGTTTCTTATCCATAAAACCTCTCTGGAAATATTAAAAATGAAACAAATTGAAAGCATAATAGTAGTATCTAAAAGTGATGTAATAAAAATAGATGTTCCCTCTCTACTAATTTCACTTCACAATTTTTTAAATATTCCTTTAGTTAAAATACGGGATAGATTTGTATTTCTTTCATAATAGTTTTAAAGACTGGGAAAACGCCGTAAATTTTCAGAAACACGAACAATTCTTTTTTCCCGAAGCAGAAAAAAAACATGATTGACGAAATGTTTTCTTTTTTTTTCACGAGTATTTACTAGTTAGCAGATATTTTGAAGTTTTTACCAAGTTTACTTGTTTAGCGAATGCAATGTATCTCAAGGCTCTTCCAACTTTTTTTTAACTTTTCGCAAATTCTTAGCAAAGATTTTGAGGGACTCAGCCATGATATTTTTGCCTCTCCGCCCTCGATTCTGACCATATAAGTTAGTGTAAATATAAGTCAGTATATGACATAAATCCGGTTGGCAATTCATTACACAGTACAAATAAAGTGATAGCAATTATTTTTTACAATAGTAAAGAGATAGCAATGTATTTTATTTTCGAAATTATTTATTTCGAACAATTATCAATTACGACCTATAAAATGAACACTAATATAATGTATGTCTTTAGATTTACTCATAGTAGTACAATCTAATATTGAATAGCATGAACAATATCCACAGTAACATAAAATACGAAGCTTAATGTCGACTAGCGTCGCTATAAGTGCTATAACACACAGTTCTCTTAAATTAATTTGAGGTGACATTCTTACTGTTTTCTCCATAGAAAATAGTTCCATAAGTTTTGAGAAAGCCTTGCATTTAAATATGAAAGTTATAGTCTTGGACTATAAAATAATAAATTACAAAATAAGTTTCAGAGTCGTGCATATACGATGCACACCACTAAATTCGCTCTGAAACTTCACGGGTTTATCATATTTATATAGGCAGTATTTACTTTCATAAAACACGACTATTATTGGCTTTTGGTAAAATATGTATATCAAAACTTCTCGGTTAGCAAAGTTATTATGGTGGAGCAAAAAACAAGTTTTCTCCTGCATTAGATTATGGCATCGCAATGCAATAAGCCTATATGACATTGGCTGCAAGCTGGAATCGATTGAATTTATGGAACACAGTTTTGCTTCTGGGAGTTCCAATACATATTTTATTATTCTAAACCTATATTTGTACCAAAAATAAATATTGTAACTATTTTTAATATTCAAATAATATTAGCTACATCGAAATGGCAAAAAAAAACTTTATTTTCCAAAGTAGCACGACAAATAAAAATCGTGTTTCCTGCTTTTCCCGGCGTTCAATTTTTTAGTTGTTTTTTTTGACACTAGTGTGAAACTACAATTTATTTATTGTATTCTCATTGCATTCAATGCCCCAATATTCCAGAAAATAAACTATATATTTCTGTATCTTTTCCATTGAAAAATAAATTACTATCACTTATTGTGCAATGAAATGCCGACAGGATCTTTCTCACAAGCTGAACAATATTTACACTATCTCCTATGGCCACAATCCAGGGCAGAGAGGCAAAAAGCATAATGGGTGAGTCTTACAAATCCTCGTTAAGAATTTACGGATCGTTAAGATGTTGTAAGAGCCTTGAAATACATTACATTCGCTTAATTATTAACTGTAGTCAACGAAAAACACAAAATATCTGTTAAGTGGTAAATAACCGTGATGAAAATGAAAAAGAAAACGTTTGCGTCAATAAAACATTTTTTTTCCTCCGGGAAGAAAAAACAATTTTTCCCTGTTTTTTTTTTAAATCAGCTTTTTCTCGGATTTTTAACACTATTTTTTTATAGATTTGTTGTTTTTTTCAACCTGTCTATTTCTAACCATCATTTTTATATTTCTATATTATCTGCGCATCCCCCATTAAAATATCGTATGATCTCTACCTTATACTACACAAACAGTTTTTCCTGGCCCTTTAAGTATATGATTTTGAGCTCTGCTGCAGGCTTGTGCAGTTCAGTCAAGAAATATTTAAAATACTCCGTAAGTGGTTGAATAGGACATTTAGTTTAAAAAGTAAACCTTCCTTTTTACTTAAAGCTAAGAGCATTATTTAACATAGAATTATTGTACTTGTCTATTAACTATATAATGCTGATTTACTAAAGCACTCTACAAATATTGCTGCAAGACTGATGACTGGGTTCAAAAATAGTACCTTATGAATTTTATTTTCATAACGCCGTCGATAATGTTTTAATTCGATAGTCATGATATGATATTCCCAATGATTTTACCAGTGCCTTGATCCATTCCGCAAATTTCATACAGAATTCTGTGCATCATATAAATAACGTCACAAAAGCCTACAATTATTGACTTTTAAGGTGGTTACAATTTCCTTTTGAGTTTTTCGTGTATATTTCATGGCTTCAGTTGATGTTCCTTTAAAATGTATCCTCCCAACTCTGAACTTACTTCTTCCAATTTGAGAAGCAATCTCGTTATTGTTTCATGTTGAACCAAGGAAGTAGCAACCAGTATACGACTCATTCAGAGGATTTAGAACTCGCTAATCCCATAAATATTCTTTTCTCGGTATTAGTGCTGATTTGTTTCATGAACAAAGAAACGAGACTTATCGTTCGTATGTTTGCCTGATAATCAAGATGTTGTCGGATTCCACCAATTGGACCAAAGCTATGGTTCTATAGTCACCTTTGGTTTCCAGGAGCCACGGTAAGAATATCACAAGGGCCGTGTTGGCTCAAATGTAGAGCAATAACAATTACTTGGGAGCGTCGGTTCGATCCCAGATCACGCCATATGGGCTATGCGGTTAATACCGTGCACGTTGCTTTTCTCGTGATTATTTTTCCTCCCAATGTCTTCATTCCACTATCATCATCCATCTGACCTGAGCCAAAATTGCTTAAGGAGGTAAAGGGCTAAAAGCTCAAAATTAAAAAAAAATATCACAGGGTATTAGAATAAAGCACCTGTACTGTACTTTCCTCAAACCGTGCCCAACGTGGCAATCCCTCCTCTTAGATTTACTGGGTATAGAGGAACTGAAATATCTGGAATCGTTTGTGAAGCTCTGTAATGGCGTCAGTAATTCTAGGAATACAGGGCACTTAATTTAAAATGCTGTCCCTAAAGCATCTTTTAAACTTCTAATCAGGTTAGCCATCAGTACAGGTGAAATGCATGCTGTTTTTTTTTTAGAAATGATAGAGATGAGTTGAATTTGAAGTGACATTAGAAAGTAACATTAGTGGTAACCAGCCAACGTTCGCTTGACATTACATGTCTTTGAAGAATGTATAATACCAAAACACTTTACAATGCCGTTAAAAGAACAATATGAGTATTGAACAATGGCTGCATTCAATATGCTGAGCGCTCAGTGAGCCTTCTGGAATCGGAAATATGACAAGAAGTTTGTAAAGCTCAACGAACAGTTAAATATTGTAAAATGATCCGCACTTCTATTGGTATTGTCGATGTATGTTTATCAATAAGTGTAACTTTTATCCTTTTACAGGTTTATTGCATTGTTTCCCCCATCTTGACATTCATGGGCATCATTTATTAAGTTTTGTTTTTAGCGCAACGAAAGAATTCTATATATTTTCAACAAACACGTCTTTTGCTACTTGTTGGCGTCCAACTTCCGACTAACAAGTGACGTGAAAATTTTGGGCTCAAAAAGATGACGGCGACTTACAGTGAGCTTTTCCAGCTCAGTGGCATTGAAAGGGCAAATTGCTGAGCGGTTCGCGAGCAGCTCACCGTGTTCAGTGAAACCAATGCTTTCTTAAAAAATAAAAGTTTCCCTGCACGGGAATAGGATCCGAACCTCCCACTAAGAAAGTCGACGCTCTGCCGACTTGGGCACCGAGGTAGATTGGGACCAACGATTTCCAAAAGCTTTTAAGCTTTAAATTTTCAGTCGAGCGTTGGTATATTTTGAAATGCGACTTGGAAAAAAAATATACATTTCGCAATCAAAACATGTTACACAGAAATCACGAAAATTTTCAGTAACAATCGCTGGTGTAGGTAGGATACATGCATGCAATTTTCTTGTGTCGTTCTAGGCCTAGAAAAACAACTTTATTTGTGGTCACTAGCGGCTAATCTCTTTCCATAATTTGTATTCTCTTCTTGAGTATTTAAATCTTGATGAATTTTCTACTTCTTTTTTCTATTTTTAGACTAAGACCAGCTTTTCCTTGTTACAGTGATTACTTATACAATTTTATCTGGTTTATCCTTACTCCTTGTTCTTTGCAACTTTGTGTTAGATCCTACAGACACTTAAATATATATCATTCCTTTTGTTGTATTAAACAATTCTAGAGACGGATTTAAGGTATATATATCCAAAGTTAAAATTACGTATCGGGATTAAGCTTTAATCCACCACCTTTCAACCTTTGTGTGCTACCGTATATGCAATTACTAATACAGCTGGGCAATCTAAAACTGGTGATTAGTTGTCGAAAGTGAAAGATGAACTAAAGCCATATATTATACTAACATTCTTTCGTGAATATTGAAGTGGTGGTCCGAAAAGTTCGTGTACAATGTGTTGAAGCCACAGACATCAATAAAAATCAAAATTTGCGCAATAACATTGAATTAGAACATAGAATTTGTAAATTTTCAGCAAATCAAAAAAAAATGTTCCTCAATAACGACTCACCCCGTTAATATTATAAATTCGCACGAAACTAGGTAAACTTACGATCATAAAATTATCAGTACTCCGCAAACGAAAATTTATCAAATAACTCGTACAAAAGTAGAATATAGTTTTGACACTTTACCAGATGGATTTAAAATGTTGAATGGAGTAAATAAATAAGTAATATTATTTAAATAGACGTATATATTCATGCTTACGAAATTGTGATATCTTTATTATAAATAAAAAAGGATAAACAAATTTTAAACCATCACTGTAAGTGTAAGAATGTTGACTTATTCAAAGGTCTACAAGGTGAAACAATTTTCTGTAAGTATTAAGTAACGTGGTTGTAGTGAAAATGAACCGTAAACTGTTACTTATAACATTGTGTAGTATATTATTTGAATATTTTATATCATTTTGCGGATTTATTATTTCAATATGATAGAAGATATATCTAGAGTATGCACTTAGTGTTTATCATAGTTTAGTGTTAAAACGTAATGCTAATGTTCTATTTATACGAATATAGATATTAAAGAAACAAGTTCAGCTCAATAAACTTGGAAAACATTACAGTTTTATTTTCCATAATTCATAGTTATAAGTTCAAACTTATTAATAGTATATTTGAATTTATTACATTTAAAGCCTTTAGGCACGTGAGGCATAGGTTGGTTGTAATACCAAAGCACTCTGCAAAAAGAGTACGATTCATTCCGTGATTTACAGGAAGTTATTTTTTAAGGTGATGCACATAGAGCAAAATGTATTAAACTCATTTTATGTACATTAATAAATAAATGCCTAACAGAATCATGCTAAAAAGTGTAATTTTCATTTTTAGTAAATTATGACATGGAATGGAAAAGGCTTTTGAGTTATTGCTCGTCCTACCGGGTGTGGGAAATCGTATTTGAAAAACAGTTTTAATAGATTATAGTATAATCGTTATATGGTGCTATGGTTAGTGGCAACCTTGTACAAAAGGTGATTTTCTTGCATTTTGAAAGAGGGCTTGCTACATATAGATGGATTTTCAACTGAAGATTGTTCACATCTTATTATAACTTACGATCTTCTAAGATATTGTGTTGGTCGTATTGTGGACTCCTTTACTAAGTGAAGCCATGATCGTAATTTAGGTACTATGTTTAATACACAAAATATAGTCAATAAAGTTACGCGAAATAATTCATTAAATTGTCACCATGTTTTTTTTATATAATCGCATGATCGAGTACAATTTAACCATTATGTTAGACAATTACCCCTTAATCTATAAGTACGAGCAAGTTGGATCTGACAAATCCCATGCTAACATTTTGAAAATAAAACAGGAAAAACCAAGAAAGTATAACGTCATTTTCAAACATTCTGAAACATTTTAAATAACTTATATTACATTCCAAAATATTAAATAAATACATCAAGGACATTAAAGTAAAAAGAACATACATTAAACTAACTGAATTTACACTGAACAAGACACGTAGTTACAAGTTTGTTTTGGGAGAGGTCTGTGGATTTCCGGAAGAAGGACAATGTGTGCCGGGTATGAAATATATATTACATATTTATAGTTAAGTCCAAAATTACATTAATTAGACATTACTTCCGAAGTTGGGCGTCCGTCTGGTTTTCGACTAAAAGCCTGATGAAAGCTAAGAAAATTTAAAATTCATCAAATTTTACGTCCAGTTCACCGGTTTTCTGTTTCGTTCGGTTACCGCACAAGGTGGAGATGTTCACATTTATTAATAATTACTTTCTTGCATTTCTCGTACATTATATTAAATTAGTGACTATGGGAACGTGGCGGTTAGGTAAGGTTTGGTGCGGTCATGTAAATTATCAAAACATATTCTCATATGTTCATATTTATTATTAATAATTGCTTTCTTGCATTTTCGTAGATCTCTTAAATTACTTACCATTAGAACGTGGAGGTTAGGTAAAGTTAGGTGTGGTCATGTATCTTTACGCTTTTTGTTATCATATACGTCACAGTTCTTTTCGTCGGAACAAAGCTTACCACACTTTCTGAAATTCGTTGCTAGATTTATTAATCCATGACTTTTACAGAGTTTCAAAGATTTTCCTCAGTATCATTGTATTGTTTCACAAGCTGTAACACTGTTAACTCATCCAGGACAACGTTCCTATACACCTGTAGCAATGTTTACAATATAAATGCTCGTAACTTTCCCACAATCCAATCATGCGGTAACCTTCCGCCAAATAGTTCCCTCCGCTTCTCAAATAGTTCCATGTTTATCACTGATTATACAATAAAGTAAACTCAACTTCCGTTCTTTTTTATATATCAACCACACAAACGAGCAAATTATCCATTTATTCCCTGGAAATTTTCTAAATTGTACTAGAAACGGACGATCAACCATTTAACCCTTAATTTTGCATAAAAATTTGAAATATCAAATGGTCCGGGCCCCAGGATACACCCGTAAATGCGTCCCTGCACGGAACACAGAACACAATACATAGCACAGATAAAATGCGTGATAGGATCGGTCACATCCTCCCCCACAGTAGTCTCAGAATTTCCCAATGTTGTTGAGTTCTTCATGGGCTATTTTAAATAACACAATAGCTCAAATGCATTTGTGTATAAAAAAAACTACATATGTATACTTGCAGGTGTGAAAGTGTAAAGTACTCCCATAAGAATGCGCTAATTTTAAAGCAAGTTTCAATCGCACCGTTTGAAGCAAAAATTCATTTCTAGCCTTGTGTGGACAAATGGTATTTTAGAACTTCTGGTTTTCTTTTTCAGTTTTATGTCGCTTTACAATGGTTTTAGATTTTGCTAATTTATAGCAAATAACTTTCCAATCTTTATCAAGACGAAATACATAATTTGGTGTTGTGTTCATGCTTTGATACAGTGCTTGCGTATAATAATGACATATAGTTACTTTCTTGGTGCAAACACATGTAATTAGGATTAATCGTTTGGGTTGCTTTACTCCACAATATTAACAAAGTATCTGTATCAATTTCGTAATTTGGGATTCAAAGCATTTGATATAACTACAGTAAGTTTGTATGAAAATGATATTTGCAACAACTTGTAGAAATCTGTTTCAGTTGCATTTGCACATTAAAGAGCAATGTTTTCATGAGTTAAGCATATAGTTTATTCGAGATAAGATATCCAGAATTAAAGAACTCACAGGTCATCTAAGTATCAGTCAAAATAGCAATATCAATACTAATATTTCTACATAATCGACATACCCTTTTCAATCTAACAGAATTTTACAATGGCGTTCGAGGCTGGCGCAGCTATTTTGTTGATTAATTCGGGTTATCAAAGTTTGTAAAATGGCATCTAAACCAATGTTCTTTGCACCATTGGATCCCAGAAAAGATGAGATCTCTACCTTGAACGTTTCAGCTCATATTGCAAAAGGGTGAGAATTGAAGAGGCAAAGAGAGTAGATTTTCTGTCAGCATATTTAGATGACAATACGTATGATCTATTAAAAAGAATGCGGGATCATCAGCACATAATAGCCTTACCTTTCCATGATTTCTGTAATCATGTAGTAGTAATATGCAATGACAACACATGGCAAAAACAATGGGGTATGTCAAAGTACAGACATATTGCTCTTCAATTCGTAAAAATAGCAACTGATTGGACCAAGCTGGTAAAACATAATATGAGGGATAACATATTAAGTTAATGATAACATAAAACAAAAGTTTCTAATGAGATTAAAAATAATGTAAAAGAACAAAACAACAAACAAACCAGTAGTGAGTTATTAAAAGTGGAGAAGTTAGAACTTGTAGATTCTAAGCCATGTTTACTACACTTATAGTAAAGTAAATAGTAAAGAGTTAATTGGTGAATTGGATACGGGAGCATGTGCAAATGTAATTTCAGATACATTATGGAACAAAGTATCGAACGATAGTGTATTACAAAAACATTGTCAATTATGTACAGCTAACGGTGCTTATTTAAATACCTTGAGATTAGTAAATTTAGATATCGAATTAACGAAAAAACTACCATTTTTCGTGGTTTCAGATAAAACCAAATACGTAATTTTATGCAGAACGGGACAGGATAAACTTGGCCAATTTAGAGGAGTATATTTCATATTGAAGGGAAAAAGGAAGTAAATGAAAACATATTTGAGATCAACGAGACAACTCAAAGATTAAAAGACAAATTAATTAAGAAATACCCAGATGTATTTAATAATAACGTAGATGTTCCAGTAAGAAACTATGAAATTCAAGTAAAAGTACTAACGAATGCGACGCTAGTTTTAAGAAAACCATACAGAATACCTTGCAGTGTAGAGGCCAAAGTAAACAATCGTTACAAAAATTAAAACAGTAGAATATTATACAACCAGTTGCATATTCGAACTGGGCTGCACCTATTGTAATTGTTCCAAAAAAATCAAGGTGAAATACGCATTTGTGCTGATTATAAGGTAACAGCAAATAAATGGTTAAATAAAATGTTTTATCCACTGCCGATTATGGAAGATATTTTGACGAAATTACAAGGTATCAATACACTCGTGGTTTTAGATTTACACCAAGCTTATCAACAATTGCCATTGAAAGAGGAATCTAAAAAAATATTAACTATAATAACCCCATTAGGATTATTCCAAATGAAAATACTTCCATTTGGGCTTTTAAGTTATTTTATTTTTCAACAATATATGGACACTGTATTGGCAAAATTTGATTTCGCCCAAGCATATATCAACGATGTAATTATATGGGGTCATGGTATTAATGAATGTTATCAAAACACATGCAAAGTTCTCGTTAAATTTAAAGATCTTAATATAAAAGTAAATGTAAAAGAATGCCAATTCTTTTCAAAGGAAGTGCAATATTTAGGTCTTTCCATATCAGCAGAGGGTTACTTACCATTGCAGAAACATAAGTTAGCGATACAAAAGTGTCCACGACCAGAAAATGTCACTCAATTGCGCTCACTTCTGGGAATGGCTAATTATTTTCAAAAAAGTATACCGAACTTGTCTTCACATTCCCATTTGCTGCACACATTACTGCAAAAGATTACACCGTGGGATTGGACAACACCACCAGGAGCAGTTTGTACACATAAAGCAATTGATTATGAAATGTACAAAGAATCAGGTATTCAATCCAAAAAAAGATGTATAATTCATAACAGATGCAAGTCCTTATGGTGTAGGAGTTCAATTGTGTAATAAAGATCAAAAGAGAGATATGTGTACTGTGGCATTCGCATCTGCATCATTATCATCCGCTGAACGTAATTAGTCGCAATTCGAAAAAGAGTCTCTTGCACTAGTGTTTGGCATTATAAATTTTCATCGGTATTTATATGGTAGATTTTTCACAGTACTAACTGATTCAATCCCAATGAAATTAATATTTGGAGAAGATAAAGCCATTCCATCAAACATTCATCTACGGTTAGTACGATGGGTTTGTTTCTACCAGGTTATCATTCTAAGATAGTATATGTTAAAATGTAGTAGTAGCAGATTGCTTACCGAGACTACCATCTACAGAAAGTAAAAATGACGATATATCAACGAGTGAATATGTAATGCAAGTAAACACTGAATCATTAGTAATAAAGTCAATTCCGACAGAAATCAAACAAGATATGGTATTAAATCAAATATGGGAATAGACTCAAAACGGATGTCCGAAAACATTACCGGAAAAATTCAAAATACCAATTTATCAGAAATATTACAGTAAGCGACATGAAATCATAATTGACCATCAATGTTTGTTTGTAGGCAGAAAACAAATTATTCCACCAAATATGCGTCAAGAGATATTACAAGCTACACTTAGATTACATTTAGGATTAAATAAAACAAAACATACTATGAGACAGTATTATTGGTGGCCGTCTATGGATAGTGAAATTGAAGTTTACATTTGTGGGTGCGAAAATTGGGCTGCAAATCAAAAAGGAAAAGCACAAGTATATTTTGAGTCCTGGGATAAGTCAACTAAACCTTTTCAAAGAATTCATGTAGATTTTTTAATTTTCTTTACATAAGTTTTTAATAATCATAGATAGCTTTTCAAGATGGATTCAAATAAATCAAGAGTACTACAGCTTGAGAAACGACAGCAAAAATTGAAAGCATGTGTAACTATACAGGATATCCGCATGTTATTTTGTCGGATAATGGTCCACCATTTCCATCGGGAGAATTTAACACATGATGTAGCCAGAGAAAAATTCGAATCATCAAAAGTCCACCATACCATCCTCAGAGCAATGGATTATCAGTTATATATGTGCAGGAAGTAAAAGCTATGATGAAAAGACAAGTTACTCAACACGATATAATTGAATGGAAAGAAATAATAAGTATTATGCAAGGCAACAAATGTTTTGCATGGTAAATCACCAGCACAAGTTGTTTATAGTTATGATCCATGTACACGGTTTAATGTGTGCTACAACGAAATAACAAGAAAGAGGGAACGAATTAATAACAGTTATAAAACAAAAGATATTCACTTACCCGCCATAAATACATGGGTTTATATAAGAAATATACCTAGCCATTCGCCACGTTTTGTCAAAGGAAAAGTTGTAAAACAGATTGGATCTAGAATAATGGTAGTAAATGTGAATGGGAGAGCTAGAAGGGTACATATAGATCAATTGAGTTTAAATAAGGAATACATAAAAAATCGTAGAGGTAGTACTGATGATACATGGTGGAATACTACACAATAAAAAAACATTGAACATGATGGAATAAGAAGATCACAGAGAGAGCGTCATCCTAGATTTTTTCCTTGCGAAGGGCATTAGAGTACAAGAGAAAACTTAAAGTAACTAATAGATACATGTCTTGTTGAGAAGAATTTACATTATGGTGTCTGTATGAATATGAATTAATGTTATTTATTGGAATTACTCAATTCTTGTGTCACTAGTGTATGACGAACTATGTATTGCTTGTTCAGATTGACGGTCTGTCAAAACTTCGTTTATCAATTTAGATAAATATAAAGTGGCTAGCAGGTAAGAAGATGCTATACTTATGGCATATTGGTCATGATGTTATAAATTGTTGACTTTTGTAGAAGGCAAGCAGGAAACTCGTTTTTGAACACCTGTGTAAATATGAAAGTTAATTATTTTTGTGTACTTTTGTTTCAGTGTGTGAGAGTGATTTTGTGAAAGTGTAAAGTACTCCCATAAGAATGCACTAATTTTAAAGCAAGTTTCAATCGCACCATTTGAAGCAAAAATCAATTTCTAGCCTTGTGTGGACAAATGGCATTTTAGTACTTCTGGTTTTCTTTTCACTTTTATGTCGCTTTAAAATGGTTTTAGGTTTTGCTAATTTATAGCAAATAACTTTTAATGTTTATCAAGACGAAACACATAATTTGGTGTTGTGTTCATGCTTTGATACAGTGCTTGCGTATAATAATGACAAATAGTTAATTTATCGGTGCAAACATTTCTAATTAGGATTAATCCTTTGGGTTGCCTTACTCCACAATATAATCAAAATATATGTATCAATTTCATAATTTGGGATTCAAAGCATTTGATATAACTACAGTAAGTTTGTATGAAATTGATATTTGCAACAACTTTTGAAAAAAAAAATCAGTTGCATTTGCACATTAAAGAGCAATGCTTTCATGAGTTAAGCGTATAGTTTATTCGAGATAAGATATCCAGAATTAAAGTATCAGTCAAAATAGCAATATCGCTACTAATATTTCAACATAATCGACACACCTTTTCAATCTAATAGAATTTTACAGCAGGGTTGGTACCCAAGTGGCTCACGTGATTAACCATCGGAAGTGTATGGAGCTCAGCCACTGGCGATACAAATAAGCACGGAGGTGTATTATACACGTAATCACCATGTCATCCACTTAACACAATGGAAGTAGCACCAAATGTAACCTTTACGTTCGGTTAAACCCCACCAGCACAGTTACGGGTTATACAAGAATACAAAATTTATTCAAGAAGCATATTAGGACGCTATGAGGAATGCTTATAGGTAGACCTACTTATTGTATAAGCCTGGTATCCAGAACAATATAGAATAAGAAAAAAATATCTAACGATACTTATCATTACACAATTAGTTCAGAAGAAATCCACAGGCAATTTATTCACAACACACTACAATCTCACTGTACTTTAACTATTGCACTTGCTCAATACCGGTTTTTGTTTACGTCATACACTCCGAGAGTTAGCTCTGAATTCACTGAGCCTGACGAAACGAAACTTTTCTTGACTGGTAGGAAGTGCTATCAGGTAGTTTTATCCAACTTCAATTGTATTCCAGAAGACAATGGGAAACTATACATACTAAATGACACACACGTGCAGCACGGGTTTTGGTACACTACACACACTCGATTTCAGACACGGTACACTACACAGACACGCAGCGAGAAATTTGGCATCATAACTGCACATTTCACCGCACGTTAACACGTACTGTTCGTTCACCACCGTTCACTTGCACACTATTCCCGAAGGCTTTATTATAACAATTTTACTGAACACTTAATGAATTTATTTGGGAACTTCACTCTTTCAGTTGAACTGGCTACACGCATACAATATTAGAACACGCTTCCTTTTCCCTAACACGTGGTCACTTAACGCACTTATGACACGAGCAAGACACTTGTAACTACCTCTCTATTAGCAAGTAATGAAATAGAGTTCACTTTTTACACTATGTTTTGTGCACTTTATCACTGTCACTTGGCGCAAATTCACGTCAGTGATGGAGAAAGGTTACTTTAACCACTCCGAAACACGTGGTCGGTTACGAAGCACAATTTTCTTACTTGTATGCGTTTATGCCCTTGATATCACTTCTGATTTGTACTTGTCACTACCCACTGCTTCAGTTTTATGCCTAACACTATTCCCTGCAGTAGATCATCGAACAAACCACACCTTACAGACTAAGATTAAAACTTGTGTTCAGAAGGGAGGCGGGTCAGTAGTATGCACTTGTCTCTTATTTAGTCTTGCTGTGACGATGATTTACACGAACAGACATGGGCCTGCCTCCTTATTAAAAGGTAACCCGCAGGAACCGGACACCCAGCACTCCCGTAACGATTTTTTAGAAACCTACTTCCTTAAAAAGTTAAGAGTTAAAAGTAGGACTTTCTACACTCCCGAGCGCGACGATTTGCACTAATTTCTGCGGCCTGCCTCCTTATTAAAAGGTAACCCCTAGGAACCGGACACCCAGCACCCTGAGACCAGTTCATGTGTACTATATATAGTAACGGTAGGGGTGGAGCTTAAGAATCCGTGTCTCTGATTGCTTGGCCTATAGCTTGGCGCTGATTGGTCGTTTTCATGTATGCTTTCTTTATGACTGGTGTCAAAGTCTGACAAAGTTGAAATCCTGTATCTCTGTTGACATTATTAGGTTCTTCAGTATGGCAAGTAGTAATAGCTCCAATTACTGTAACAGGATAATAAAAGAATCTCTTGCCATACTACAAGAACCTAATAATGTCAACAGAGACACAGGATTTCAACTTAGTCAGACTTGGACACCAGTCATAAAGAAAGCATAAATGAAAACGACCAATCAGCGCCAAGCTATAGGGACACCAATCAGAGACACGAATTCTCAAGCTCGGCCGCCTACCGTTACTATATATAGTACACATGAACTGGTCTCAGTCCTCTTCTTTTAAATGTGGCTATAAACATCTAAGTTACACTTGCACAAAACCAGTAGATAAAAGTTATTGTGCTACGTGCAAAATTAAAGGACACCGTACGGGGGCTTCTAGTTGTCCATTAAGGCGGAACAATAGAAGGGACTGCCTCCCTCAAAAAAATTTCAAGGCTAACTCAAATATTTCTTATCAGTTGGGGCAGCAGAAACAGGATGGAGTACCACACAATTCAAGATGTTCTTCAAATACAAATGATACTAACAAACAAGCTAGTAAATGCATTGGCCAATATGCAGAAGGTTATATAAATAACATTTTGAGTTATTTCATAAATAAAATAATCAAATGGACATCTACAATTCTCACTTTAGGCATTCCGCAGAGCAAAGAATCTTTAGAAAAATTTCAAAAACCAATAATGTAGCGACTGAGGAGATTTTCCAACTTAGACTTAATTTATTACAATCTATGGACGGACCACGTGGGACAGCAACCATTTACAAAATGTAAAAAGAACAACTCTAAAAAGTAATTTTCCAAAAGAAATCTCAAATAGCAATTTACAAAATAAAATCTATTACAGAGGACGACATAAATAAATTAAACAATCAAAACCAATCAATCAATTCTTACAAACAAACTGGGCGCACTCGGCAAGAGAAGAGAAGGATGAAGGCGGTCTAACTCTTAAATACACGAAAATCCAAAATAATTCCTCTAATTAATTCATATTTTAATTAACCTACTTCACATCCTTATTTAAATCAACCCTACCTAGAATATATACATTTTTGGCTCTTATATATTTAACGCTATTCCTGTGCAATTTACGTGCTCTTTCGAAAACGAAAACCAAATTAATTAACTAACTAATAAATAATCATTGTGTCTTTGCAGACATCCGGTTCTTTTATTCAAATGAAACATTCATTTAATTCTAACACATTCTTACGATAATCAAAAGGACGAAAGTGGATTAAAATAGCCAGAAGTCCCGCTATGGTGACCCCGCTTAGTGGGCCCATGGGAAAAGTGGCCCTGTGGGCCATTCACACTACAGGCAGATCTCAGTATACTTGCCCTGAAGATGAGAACAATGTCTGTTCTTGAAACGTCGGCTTTATCGTCGGATTTCACCTGGCTGATATCCCGAGAACATCTCTATAAGAACCGTTTCTATTTAGGGAACACATCGGAGCTGCAATGAAAAATCGTACGATCCCCGCTTTACACCGTCAAAGAATGTAACCGATGAGACTGCATACGAGGGATCGTTAGATAAATCTTATCGTCTAAAGTGGCCTGATTGGACAAACTGGTCTTCAAATGCTACATCGAAGGAGGCATAATGAATTTCATCGCATAACAAAAGAAATGTCTACTTCTGACGAATACAATTCTGATGAAGACATACAAGAATTAGATTAGATGTATTTTCGTTGTGTTGACCCGACCATTACAATATTCGTACAAAAGAGATTGTACAGCATGGTAAAGAACACATCAAAAGGTACATGTCCATATTTACAATACAAAGTAGGTTAGAAATACATACAGAACAAAAGAAAAGAAAATCATGTAAACAGATAAATGATAATATAAATTTTGGCATCGAAATACATGAGGGCATTAATTTATAATTATTACAGATATGATAGAAATGGTCTGTTATGGTATGTATATAGTTAGATTAAGCTGCAATATAGAAAAATGATGAACTAATATAAACTGTCATTGTAGATCTCATCCATGTTGTAATAGGCTTTTTGAATCATTAACGTTTTTATTTGCCTTGAGAAGAGGTTAGATGTCAATGTTAGATGGCAGATCAATGATGTAGATAAGAAACATGAGGGGGCCAAGGACTGAGCCCGGTGGTACACTTACATTGACAGCATACGAATTAGAGGCGACTTTATGTACATAGTCTTTTCATCACAGTGTGAAATTTCGATATATTGATATCTGTCACGAATCTTACTGTCACGATAAGTAAGTAGAAAACCATTCGTTTGCGATGCCTCTGACACCATATCTGTAAAGCTTAGATAATAGGAGGGTATGGTCTACTGAGTCGAATGCCTTGCTCAGATCGCAGAAGATGGAAAATGAATAGTTTTTGTTGTCTATCGAAGGTACAACCTCTTCTAGAAATTTATAAATTGCAGTAGTTGTCGATTTTTTCTTGAGAAATCCATGCTGTGCATTTGATATTATTTTATTTTGCCCTGGGTGATTTAAAAGTATTGCTTTCATTAGACTCTCTATAATTTTACAGAATTTAGAATAAAGTGCTATAGGTCGACAGTTTTCGCACCTCATTTGATCACCTTTTTTGTATAGCGGTTTAATTATGGACAGTTTCAGGCAATTTGGAAATACGCCCGTCATAATAGAAGTATTTATGATGTGAGCTAATGGTAGTGAGATTGTATGGATACATCTTTCAATTATAACTCTCCGGAACATTATGTGCCCCTGAAGAAGTTCTGCTTTGAAACGTTTTTACCGTGGTGATTATATCAGACGGATTTATGGGTGTGGGAAAGAAAGAATGTGTAAATTGGGATATTGGATTTGGGTCTTTCAAAGTAGAGCCCAGTTTTGGTCGAGTGGTAATCATTTCATTTATTATATTTCATTTATTATATTGCTAAAGAGGGAACCTAAAGTTTTGGCTACTGTGTGTGGATTCTTATGAGTTTCGCCCTCACTTGCTTTTAGCGTTATATTCTTGGGGGATCGTTTTTTTTTATTTCATTTCCCTGCCATATTATTTTCCAACCCATTTTGGGTTTGTTGTCTGAAATATCGAGTAGTCCTTTATAGTGTAACTTTCTTGCTTGTTTTAAGATCTTTTTGTATATTCTTTTATAATAATTGTAATGATCTAGGATATTCCTATTATTTGGGTTGAGTTTGCATTGTATGTGTAGTTGTTTCAGCTTTTCTCCGTTCACCTGTTTTCCT